>JAJONZ010004743.1:0-51850 GCA_029582445.1 Solanum paucissectum
TTTAATTACTTGTTTCTGGAAGTAATTTGACTAATTGAATATAATTGTTGGTTAAAGTAAAGTCTAAACCATTTTCCTCGTGGGATCTACCCCAACCTACAAGTTGGGTTCTTTACTTGATAACGATCGCTTATGCTTCTTTAGGGAGGTGTAATTTGAGCGTATCACTTCTTTAGGGAGGTGTAATTTGAGCGTATCACTCATGCAAGTACTCAACTTCTCAAGTCTTAAAATAAGTTTTAAAAGTTTGTAAAAGACTTCTCAAAAGGACTCAAAGGACTCCCTCGAACTTTACTCTTAACTCTATCTTGAATTTGAAATGTGAATTCAAGAGTTATGATTCATGATATATAAGGATCTCCCAATAATTAATGAAGGTTTAAGTAGTTAGGATTAAGAAGAGAATGAAAGTTCGACTCAAAGGAACATGTACAAAATGAGAACGAAAAAGAAAAGTGGCCTAACGCTTTTGGTGCAGAGATGGCGCGTCACGACAGGTCTTCCATTACCGAGGGTCGTTTCTGGCGTACGGCTGGCGCATCGGGAGGCGGTGCTCCAGCCCTTTTCCAGATAGTTTCGACGAATTTTTCTTCTAGATTTTTTCCCCTAATTCACCTAGAATCGATTAATTTCTTCCAAACTATCTTAGATTGGTAAACCCAACATAAGTAAACAAAAATCTACTCAAATATCCTCAAGAACAACGCTCAAACTCAAAACCCTCACCTCAAGAACTCATCAAACCTCATTAATAATAAATGAAGAACAAAACTTCAAGAAAACTCATCAAGAATCTCAATACACGGATTTCACGGAAGAATTTGATAACAAAACTCAAGATTGGCATGAGGGTGAACTAACTTATCAGTGTGAAAACTTACATACCTCGAAATAATCAAATTCTTGGTGAAAATCCTCAAAGATCGCAAGAAATCTTGAACGATTGAAGCTTTTCTCCCTTTCCTCCACTTGAACTTTTCCCTAACCTTCCAAACGTTTTTAGACTTTAGCATAAACTGATTTTAATCATATTTGACCCCAAATTTGGGTGAAAAAACATGTGGACTTAGTGTGCAAAGGAAATGACAAAAATACCCCTCTTTCATTAGGATGAATTTCCTTAACTGGACAGGCTGAACTCAAATAGGCATATTTCCCTCATCCGAACTTGGAATTTGGCAAACTCAGGGATGTTGGAAAGAGGACTCAAAGACCTTTCATTTGATATCTCATGGGCCACCTAAATCATCTTGTGCTGAAAGTTATGGTCGTTAGAAGTTGTCCCAAAACTCCCAATTTAAGACTAACTTGCACAAATCTCAAATTAGCTCTTTCCAATTTAGTTCTTTCTAAAATTAGCTCTTTCTAAGACCGAGGTGCTATAGACACATCCTCTAAAAAGAGAGATGAATTCGGTCTTTGAACTAATTGTGGCAAAACAAAAGGAAAAACCATGGCTAATCCCATGATCTCCACTCTGTAGGAACTACGAGATTAATCCAAGGATCCTTTTGACATCCAGGGTTAGACCAATGAACATACATCGATAGTTGACTCATTTTAAAACCAATGTTTTTAAGACTAAAGAGTCGAGTTGAAAGGAAAAAAGTTGGCTCACTGTTCGTGGAGAATCCAAGAATCCTTAGTTAGAATGTGCTTACAGCAAAGAACATGGTGAATTTTAACATGGTAGTAAAAATTAGTGACTTTAATCATTTTATTGAGGAGAAAAGGGTATGAAAAGAGTTTGATGTTGAAGGTGCACCAATATTGTAAATATGAGGGACTATTAATGCTCCATGTGAAAACTCAATGATGAATTTGAGTCTTAATCCAAAAATGAGGGACTATTTTGGGCCTTTTATCGAAATGAAATGAGCCAACTTCATCATATTATCCACTATAACCCAAATCAAGTGATGTTGCCGCCTGGTGTGGAGTAAACCAACAATAAAGTCCATGTTCAAATTTTCCTACTTCAAAGTAGGAATATAGTATCTTGGGATAAACCTCTCGGCATTTGATGCTTGACTTTCACTTGTTGACAATTAGGACACTTAGCCATAAATTTCACAAGATCTTTCTTCATCACATTCCACCAATAGACCTCCCGCAAGTCACAGTACATCTTGGTGGCCCTTGGGAGAATGGAATATCGAGAACTATAGGCTTCTGATAAGGTTTTATCTCTCAAGTCATCTACTTTGGGAATACACAAACGACCTTGATATCAAAGCACTCCATCTCCCCCCGTTGGGAGAAAGCCTCAATGGACTTTTTAAGTACTACTTTCTTCAACTCAATCGGAATTGGATCAAGACCATGCTTTGCTTTTACAACCGACACAAAAGAGGATTTTGAACCATTATGAACCTTAACACCACAGTTGGTGGAGTCAACCAATCAAACACCCATAGATGATCAATCAGGTTCTCACTTATCTCAGTTTGTTATTCGATCAGGGCCAAGCACCCCAGGCATTTTCTACACCAGCACCTCAAGTTCATAAAGTACAACATGCAACTTCTGTGGCTCCCCGCATGAATGCATCATTGGAAATATGCACATTTCCTTGATTCACTATGGGGCCTATAATGACTAGTGACCACCATGATCTCTTTATTATGTTCTTTAGGTTGAAACCTCCTGTCTTCACGGGTATTGAATCTGAAGATGCTTAAGATTTCCTTGTTTGTTTTCACGAGCTGCTTGATTTGATGGATATAGTGGAGCGATTTGGTAATGAATTTGTGACATACCAGTTCCAGGGAGATACTAAATTATGGTTGCAGTCTCATGTTGAGTGCAGACCAGCAAAGGCACTACCTATGACTTGGGAAACAATTTCTCGCTTCTTCATGGAGAAGTATATACCCCAGACTTTGAGGGATAAGAGGAGAGATGAGTTATTAAATATAGAGCACTGGAAGATATTTGTTGCAGCTTATGAGGTCAAATTTGTGTTTTATCTAGGTATGCCACTCTGCCTTGCTTCAGTCCATAAGAAAGGATTCCCCTCTTTATTAAGGGATTGAGGTAAGATTATCAAATTCCAGCTTTATAGGTGGCTGCTTCTGCAAAATCATTTCAAGAAGTGGTTGATTTTGTGATAGAGGTAGAGGGGGTGAAGCCAGATGACTTTGCCAAGATGTCAATGTTTAAGAAGTTCCATAAGGGAGGTGAATTTAGCGGTTCTTACTCATGAGGGCATGATTTTGGAGGTTATCCATCCCATTGTATTCAGTCTTTATTGGAGGTTTTAGCTGAGGGTCTGTCACAAACCACTGAACCTTTTTTTGAGTTTTGGGGTTAACTTCAGTCTTCTTCATCTCCATAGAGATCTACTCTCGACTCCAGGACTTGTTATGGATATGTTGAGATTGGGCATATTAGGAAATAATGTTTGAGGCAAATTCAGGCTTGGTATGATCAGGGTTACAGATCCCCTGCAGTTAGAGGTAGAGGTTGTTATGGTAGAGGTCGTCATTCGGGAGGACGTGGTGGCCAAGGTAATGGTGGTCACCAGTTCGGCCGAGGGTGGCAAGTAGGTTGAGACTACTAGAGCGCTATTCGGCAGGGGCCATGGTCAAACAGGCCATAGAGGCCATTGTTATGCTTTCCTAGGAGGCCAGAGGCAGAGGCATCTGATATTGTTATCATAAGTACTCTTCTAGTCTGCGATCGTATAGCTTCCATATTGTTTTATCCTAGATCCACCTTTTTTATATATCTTCCTCACTAGCTAATAGACTTGAATTTCATTGTGACTTACTTGACATGCCTATTCGTGTTTCTACTCCTATTTGCAAGTCTTTGCTATTTGAGAAGGTATATAGGTCTTTCCTTGTGACTTTTGTGGTGAGAAAAACTTATGTAGATTTGATTATTTAGGAGATTGTTGATTTTGATGTAATTCTCGGTATGACTTGGCTTTCTCCAAATTTTTCTATCTTTAAATGCAATGCTAACACAGTGACCTTGGCTAAGCCTGGGATTTATTCGCTAATGTGGGAGGGTGACTATAATCCTACCCCAGTTATGTTTCTCTCTTTTATTCGTGCTAAGAGGTTGGTGAGTAAGGGTTGTTCAACATTCTTGGCACATCTTAGGGATGATATTTCCAAATTGCCTTCGAATGAGTCTATTTCGATTGTGTGTGTATGTTATTCCTACAGACCTACCTTGTATGCTATCAGATAGGGCTATTGATATCTCTATTGACTGGAGTCGGGGACTCACCCCATTTCCATTCCACCTTAAAGAATATCCACGGCTGAGTTGAGTGAGTTGAAGACCCAACTTCAAGAGTTGTTAAGTAAAGGTTTTATCTGATCTAGTGCCTCTCCTTGGGGTGCTCTAGTTTTATTTGTGAAGAAGAAGGACGGTAGTTTTCGGATGTTCATAGACTACATATAACTGAATAATGTGACTATTAAGAATAAGTACCCCATTCCTCGCATTAATGGATTGTTTGATCAGTTATAGAGTGCTTCTATCTTCTAAAAAAATAATTTGAGGTTTGGTTATCATGCGGGTAGCACATGTGCCAAAGACTGCTTTTGGAATAAGGTATAGGCATTATGAGTTCTTAGTAATGTATTTTGGTTTTACGAATGCCCCTAATTTTTTCATTAGCCTGAGAAATGGAATTTTTAAGCCATATCTGGATCTCTTAGTTATTGTAGTTATTGATAATATACCGATCTACGCCAAGGGCATGAAAGAACATGAAGAGCATTTGAGAATTGTATTGGGATTGTTAAGGAAGAAAAGACTTTATGCCAAATTCTTAAAATGTGAGTTATGGCTTGATTTAGTGTCCTTCTTGTGACACGTGGTATCTAAGGATTGAGTAATTGTGGATCCTCCAAAGATTGAAGCAGTGAAGAGTAAGGCAAGGCTCACTAATGTTTCTGAGGTAAGGAGCTTTGTTGGTCTTGCTAGTTACTACCGTCAATTAATAAAGGGATTTTCTTCCATTGTTTCATAATTGACCAATTTATCAAACAAAATATTCCATTTGTATGGTGTGATGAGTGTGAAGAGAGTTTTATGAAACTCAAGACCTTGTTGACGACTGTACCGATTCTTGGCTTGCCTGTGGAGGGAAAAATTTCATTGTTTATTGTGATGCATATTATTGTGGTTTAGCTGCACTATTAATACAGGAGTGGATTGTAATTTCCTATGCTTCAAGGCAATTGAAAGTGCATGAACGTAACTACCCCACTCATGATTTGGATTTTACTGAGGTTGTATTTGCATTGAAGAAGTGGATGCATTATCTATATGGGGTCAAGTGTGAAGTATATGTAGATTATCACAGTTTACAAAATGTGTTCACTCAGAAAGACCTAAATTTGAGGCAGAAGAGGTGGATGGAGTTATTGGAGGACTATGAAGTTACTATCCTTTATCACCCGGGAAAAGCTAATGTTGTTGTTGATGCCCTGAGTAGAAAAGCAGGGAGCATGGGGAGTTTAGCCCATATACATGTTTCTAGACGCCCATTGGCTAGAGAGGTTCAAACTTGGGCTAATGACTTTATAAACATGGAAGTAACTGAGAAAGGAAGATTATTTGGCCTGTGTGGAGGCAAGATCTAGTTTTCATGACAAGATTAAAAGAAAGTAGTTTGATTATGAGAAGCTAAGCCGAATCATGATATGGTAATGCGAGGAAAGGCTCAGGAGGATGTGATTGGTTAGGAATGCGTCTTGAGAATTAAGAGAAGGATGTTTGTTCTCTCTGTTGATAATTTAACTCAGAATATTGTTGCAAAGGCTCATAGTTTGAGGTATTTTATATATCTTGGTGCAACCAAGATGTATCGTTATCTGAGACAACATTATTGGTAGAGTAGAATGAAGCGTGGCATTGTCAATTTTGTTGCCCAATGTCCGAACTTTCAGTAGTTAAAGTATAAACACCATAGGCTTGGAGGGACACTTCAAAGAATGCCCATTCCAGAATAGAAGTGGGAAAGGATTGTGATGGACTCATGGTTGGTCTTCCAAAGACATTTGGTAAGTTTGATTCGATATGGGTGACTGTTGACAGGTTGACTAAGTCTTCACACTTTATTCTGGTTAAGGTGACTTATAATGCTGAGAAGTTATCCAACTTATATGTCCATGAGATTGTTCGATTGCATAGAGTTCCAATTTCCAACATATTAGATAGAGGTATGCAGCTTACTTCTAACTTTTGGAGGACCTTGGAGGCTCAGTTAGGTACTAGATTGGATATTAGTACCGTATTTCACCCTCATTAGTCTTGTAGTGACACTTGCATATTACCTCTCATTGAGAACTTTTCTAGACATCCTTGTTGAACTATTGTGCTAATGATTTACTTGAGTACAAGCAAAAGATTAGGTTGGGGGGGGGGGTTGATGAGTTGTAGATTTACACTCATTTCAGGCCTATTTAGTTTAAAAATTAGTATCCTCAATGTCAAATTATGTCCTATTCTAATGATATTTTGATGATTTGCTGCTATGACGAGTAAGGGACAAGACAAGGATGACTATTTTGAAGAAAGGCCCAAAACATAGAATGAAATGTAAACTCCACATTGTTGATCGCCTATCAAGAATGGTGGATCACCCAATTGGCTCGACCTCGCCCAAGGTGACAGTGCTCAACACTTAAATTATTTGAGGCAGGTCGATGAACTTAAATAGGAAAGGCGACTCGTGCAATGAAAAGGGCAAACATGCTAAGCATCGCCGAAGGTGATAAGACTAGGTGGAAAATCACAGGCTTCAAAGACGAATAAAGATGGTACTCGGTGATTCACCGATTCTGAAAGGAAGACTTGAGTGAGCTCGCTGACTAAAGTTCAAACACCTGAAGCCTAAATCAAGAGAAAGGTGAGCTAAGAAGCAAATAGTGATCCACTGAATTAGCTTGGTGAGCCCGACTAACATTGGCGAAGTGGTCACGCAGTGAATTTTTCGCTAACTTTTTGGAAACTATAAATAGCCCAAAGGATAGTGAAAAAGCAGGCTTTTGGAGAGTTTTGAGTATTTAGAGAGAAATATTTTACCTTGTGAAGAATATCTCTAGTTTTGAGGTTTTCAACTTTCCTCTTGAAAATTACAATTTGAAGTTGAAATTAAAGTGGGTGTTGCTTATAATTTCTTAATTCCATATTACCCATGATTGCTTTCATGAAAGGTATAATTTCTTTACATATTGTGATGGGTGGCTAAAACCCCAAAGTCTAGGGGTGTAATCATGGGGTTGGATGTTGATTTAATGTAGTGGGTATTGCATTTTGCTTTGTTTTATTGTTGTTCATCTATGGATTAGTGCTAACTAGCATGGGGTTAACTTATGGGTTAAAGTTGCAAACTTAATCCTATTTTCAATCTCCAATTGATGCTCGAAAGAGATTGATTTGAGTGGGTAATTTGTTTGATACTTGCAATTTAGGTTTGATGTTTGTAGTTTGCTTGAAAAAGAGATTATAGGTCAGACTCTACTTTCCCTAATTCTGCTCGACAAAGAGAATAGTGTAAGGTATTGGGTTGTTTAGTTTGCACATATATGAGAGCGAAAGGAGATTATATGAACCGATGATATGAGATTGAAATAAGATTAGTGTCATTGAAGATGACCCAGCCTATCCATGAATTTTAGTACTATTGAGCAACACAATTACCCCTATGTGACATCGATTTCCCATCGCCACACCCCTAGATTACTTGTTACTTATTTGAATTTCTGAAATGTTAGTTTAATTTTGGCTATTAATACCAAAATCCTTTTCATGAATTTGGTGGAATCATCCACCCATTGTTCTTAATTACGGTAAATGAATTGATTTACATTCTAAATTTCTTGATAGAATTCCTAGCACTATACAACTCTTTGTGGGATTCGACCCAGACTCTTAGTTGGGTACTTTTTTATTGAGGATAACCGCTTACTCTTTGAATTTGCTTAGAGAGTAGTTTGAGTGTTAGCAAATGCTCATTGCATACATATTTTCATAGAATTTTAATCTTTGTAATGGATCTATAAAATCTACATGGGACACATGTTCTATGTACGTGTTCAAAATCTAGTAAAAATTATTAAAAATATGTTATAGACAAAAATCATTAAAGCAATGATGAGTTGAATTTGGACATCAAATCAATTTCTAAATTATTAATTATTTATAGTAAGTAAGCGAAGGTGAACTAAAATTAGACATCAAATCAAATTATAAAAATATTTATCGTAAGTTATTACTACCATTAATAAGCAAGTTATTATTATTATTCACTAGTACATGTACATGTGCGTGTCACAAATATTTTAAATTGTAATAATATTTTAATTTAAAAATAACTAATTTGATTTTTTTTTAGTATTAGAATTACATGTATAATCATATATAGTGTTTTGATTTATATAAACAGTTAATGCTGTTGAAATTTTACCCTAATCTAAATGTGAAATGAGGATATTCTAACAACTTATCCTTCTTTGGTATAATGATGATTAATAATATATGTGGTGTCTGTTGAATTGGTATCTGTGCCAATTAATTAAATTTTAAATTCATAGATCAAAATTGAATTCCAGATAATTGTTTTTAAAATAAAAATAAAAATTCAAACTAAAAATGTGAAAATTATTTGGTGATGAAATGTTTCGCTCAATCAAATTTCTATTTCATTCTTTCCATATATGTCATTTATTATATAGAAATGTTAGAAATTATAAAATTAGCACTATAAGAGGGTTGTCAGCTGTTGTTTATAATATCATCAAGTCATTCAAGCAATCACTTAGTATTCATGATAACATCACGTTTAATCTACGAGATGAATTAAATCCAAATGTATTTAGATTTTTGACAGGCCCTGATAATATGTAAGAAGTCCTTCACACTAAAGTCACATCGTTCATACATATGTGACTCAATTATTTTTCAAGTAAATCAAAGCTCATTTGATATGAGTCTATTATGTCTGACAAGTCATACAAAATATTTAAACTTTTCAAGAATACAGAGCTTTCAGATATTAGTCCATATTCTGTCATGTGGGCATTGATGTCACACCATAAAAAACCTTATACGTCGATTTAGTACCAAATCTTCCAATACATGTTTCACTGCAAGTGTTTTTGTCTACAAAAGTAACATTTTAGAGATAAAATGCAGTTTAGTTGAGACACTCAAAAAAAATAAGTTGCAAATGAAATATATATATTCTCCATTCACCAACACATCTGAAATGTTAAGTGATATGTTAATTGGGTCAATGCCAACAATATTTTTATCAATAAATGGTCCAGAACCCTATGTCCTCAACGTATAATCCTAAGCATCTTTAAGTTTACATCAAATCGCAAGAATCGATCAATCCAAAACTAGTCAATTTTACATTTTTTTATAGTCATTGTTAGTTTCGAGGTAATTGGATCAAAGGTGCTTCACTAGAGATTTAAAAGATAAAAATATTTGAGTGTAAGCGAGATATTACTTTTAATTTTTACAA
This sequence comes from Solanum paucissectum, assembly GCA_029582445.1. NCBI lineage: Eukaryota > Viridiplantae > Streptophyta > Magnoliopsida > Solanales > Solanaceae > Solanum > Solanum paucissectum. Next base: position 9,500 of record JAJONZ010004743.1, read on the forward strand.
TATGATTGACTACTTTTTAATTATATATTTTTTGGTGACTAAAATTTGATTGCTATCTCAAAAAGTAGAAGATCTAAGCCAAAATTGTCCCATTAATCTACTTGACCTTCAAATGCCATTTCGAGCATCTTTAACTTCCTATTTTTAATCAAATCGACCGAGTTGGTTGGTTTTGTCATGTTTTTTTGTAGTCATTATTGGTTTTAGGTCCATTCTATTGGTTTATCAAAGGTGGGGGGAATAAATATGAATATGATTATATTGAAAAGATTAAAATAAACATATCATTTAAATACTGGATAATTTTGACTAAAAACTATTGAAAAGGGACCATCCTAGTAATTATTTCAATTATAAAACCCTATTGAACCTAACATAGCCTCACTCATTTGGACTATGCCGTTTGCACAACTACGATGGAAGAAAGCGAAAATTTTGTCCCTTCCCATAAATCATCACCTTGATAATATCGAAGCTGCTCATTTGCGATTCGGGTTTGTTGCAATTTAGGTTTATTTCAAAATAATTCGGTTCAATCATTTCTTATCTAGGGCTTGATACTTAAAAAAGGGTTGATTGATCGGTGCCTCAACATGATCTATTGGTTCTACTAGTTAGTCGCATAAATCTTATGGAAGACTATCTTAATTTCAGTCCTGCATGCAAATCCTACCCCCTTGGGGCCACTAAAGAAAGTCTAAACAGTAACTTGCCTAGGGTTCCATGGATATCAGGAGGGTTGATTGGATTTCACAAATGTGTAGAAGATGATGATGAGAAAATGGGCACATATCGCACAAAAACTTTTCTAATTTTCTAAATCTATTTAGCTAGTTGTATATATACCAACTAAGGATTTAGGAGATCAAGTTTTTGTTTTGGGGTGCTAATGCTTCTGTTTAGCGATTGGTGGACTTGGTTCAACAACTGAAGATAAGGCAAGTAAAAAGGCTGGAAGTCTACACTCGTTCTACCTTTTCTATATCAACAATTCACTATGACGACCAAATGTTCTTTGGAGAATTTTTTTTATATTATGTTTTCTTGTAGCAATATTTCATTATAGTAGAATTTTTTTATTGTCGTAAATTAGAGTTAATTATGTATTTGGATTAGGAAATGTAAGAAATTGATAGAAATTACATTGAGTCCGATTTGCTATAAAAACTATTCTTATTTTCAATGTGTTTGCTCAGTTTCGTGATGAATATAAAATTGTTATTATTTTTAATTTGCTCGATGAGTTACATGATGAATGTATAATTTTCGTTAATTTCAATGTGCTTGATGAGTACACGATGAATATAAAACTGTCATTATTTTCAATGTACTTGATGAGTTCTAAATGATGAATAAAAGATTTTGTTATTTTCAATGTGTATGATGAGCTATATGATGAATGTAAATTTTTTGTTATTTTTAGTGTGTTTGCGTATGCACAAAATTAATTCACTTTCTAACATTTTTTTCTTTCTTTTATTAATGGTCAATTCTTTTTACTCTGACACACATTATGATGAAAGCAAAAAAGGTTTGAATGAGGCAAGAGATTGGAAAGCAAATATGCAATTGATAAGGATGGAGATAATTACCATATTCGAGGGGAGAAAAGGACTTGGAATAAAGCCTGTTAGATAAGACTATTAATTTGAGTGGAGAATGTGTGAATAATATTATATTTATTATTAATTTGAATTGGAGAATGTTCAAATAATCTGATAATTATTATTTTCAATAAGAGGCAGATCTACTTTACTAATTATTTAAGCTTGCAATGTCAACTTACTTTTGTACTTCACTATGTATGCATATACCCAAAAGAATAATTTACAGTTAATTAGATTTGATGTTTGCTACATGCTAATTGAGGCCAGGGCATGTGCCACATTTTTGTTCTATAAATTGTTACTTGTCATGTGAAAAATCATTGGTGTGCTTACTTAACTTGTGATTGTATTCTTGAACTTTTAGAAAGTCTAAGCTTATGTGTATATGAGTAGTCTAAACTCAGAATACATAGATTGGCGGTGAAGCTTGATAAATCTGTAATGGATGTTTATTGAATGCATGAGCATATCTTAGACTTCTCGACAGGTGCTAATTGAAGTTGTCATTCTTGTTTGGTGTTTAACAACATATCTCATTGTATTTGTTATATTTTAGTATAAGAGTGATATACAACTTGAATAAATGTTGATCTGCTTTATTACATTTTAAAAGATCTTTTATAAATTTGAATCCCCAGTTTAGGTTGTTTATGCTATTAAGGATTCGTTTGGTAGAGTGTATTTAAATAATGCTAAATAGAGTGTATTAGTAATGCTTGCAGTAGCAATGCATGTATTAGTTATGCTTGCATTAATTATACATAGATTATTTTTATGCACGATTTTGTTTGATGCGTTCAAAATAGAATGCATTGCATTAAAAAAATTATTAACAAAGATACCCTTCACTATTATGGTGGAAAAGATATAAAAAGGAATTGAGGGGAAATTGTGTCTTTAATTGAGTTAATGCACGCATTAAAACCATTGCATTGCTAATACCTAGAAATCTATCGTATTACCAAAGCACACCTTAATACACAATAGAGTGTATAAGTAATGCAAGCATTAGTTATACATAGATTGGAAATGAGTAACAAACAAGGTACTAGTAACACACAAGGCTAATACATGCATTATTTTTTCTAATACACTCTACCAAACGACCTCTTAATGTCAATGATGACGTGTTAGATAACATTTGTAACATATTATCATTTTATATAAGCCATCATCTCGGGTTGTGATTCCTTTGGTGTGGGAGTTAGTCTTTACCCTTACCATGTCGATTAATCCAAAAAGTTATAGTTGTTGGTGTAACACCTCGATCTTATAAAGGGCTAATTTTATAAACAACTAAATTAGAAATAGCCAATTTGAGAATTATGCAAGTTAGTCTTCAATTGTGAGTTTTGGGTAAACTTCAAATGACCATAACTTTCAGTGCAGGATGATTTAGGTGGTCCATGAGATATCAAAACGAATGTCCTTGAATCCTCTTTACAATGCCGCCGAGTTTGCTAAATTCCGAGTTCGGCTGAAGGAGATATGTCTGTTTGAGTGCAACCTATCTAGTTAAGGCAATGCATCCATTTTAAGGAGGGGTATTTTGATCTTTTCGTTACCCCCACTAGCCCCACACGTTTTTCACCCAAATTAGGGGTCAAATTTGATTAAAATCAGTTTACGCTAAAGTCTATAAACTTTTGGAAGGTTAGGGGAAAATTCAAGCGGAGAAAAGGGAGAAAAGCTTCAAGAGTTCAAGATTTCTTGCGAGCTTTAAGGAATTTCGCCAAGGATTTGATCCTTTCGAGGTATGTAAGTTTTCATAGTGATGGGTTAGTTCACTCTCACGCCAATCATGAGTTTCTTTATCAAATTCGTCCATGAAATCCGTGTATTGAGGTTCTTGATGAGTTTTCTTGAGGTTTTGTTCTTCATTCGTTATTAATGAAGTTTGATGAGTTCTTGAGGCGAGGGTTTTGAGTTTGAGGGTTATTCTTGAGGAAATTTGAGTAGATTTTCGCTTAATTATGTTGGGTTTAAGAAGTCAATCAATTTTAGGTGAATTAGGGCCAAAAATTGAAAAGAAAAATTTGCGAGAATGTTCAAGAAAAGAGCTGGGGCGCCACGCCCCCGATGCATCAGCAGGCCTAGCGTGGGGTTCAGCAGTGCGCCAAATATGGCCCCCAGTAAGTGAAGGCCTGGCGCGATGTGCCACCCTTGCGCCCGAAGCATCAGGCCGCTTTTCTTCTTCATTCTCGTTCTACACTTGTTCCTTTGAGTCGAGCTTTCATTCTCTTCTTAATCCTAACTATTTAAACCTTCATTAATCATCAAGAGATCCTATATATCATGAATAATAACTTTTTAATTCACATTTCAAATTCAAGATAGAGTTAAGAGTAAAGTTCGAGGAAGTCCTTTCGAGTCAATTTGAGAAGTCTTTTACAAACTTTTGAAACTTGTTTTAAGACTTGAGTACTTGTGTATGAGGATGAAGAGAGTTGAGTTCATGTTTTCAAAAATGAATATAAGGAAACTAAGTATTCCCACGTGTAAATGTTTTACATTTAAAAACAAGAGGAAACCTTGATTTCCAAATGAGTTCATGAGGAGTTTTTTAGCGTAATCTCTTTTAAGAGAACCTTTTGAGTAATAATCTCAAAGTTTGAGGATGAGGAAATGTTTTAAAAATATGAGCATGCGTTATATTATTGGGAGTAGTATTGAGCACCGATATGGGGACGAGTTCAGACAACTCAAAATCATCATAAACCATGTATGCCAACACAGGTAAAAGGTCATACCTTTTGGATGATTCCTTATTTATTTTTAAGCATAGCATAGTGAATCCACTTACTTGAGAATGTCTAATACTCCGGTAAGGTATAAGACAGTTCTGCCAGCGTGAGCGAGACGTTGTATCATCACATAGCTCATAGTGATTACTGTCGGTTAGAGAATCTCCCAAATAAGAGTAAAAGAGTTTATTATTGTAATTTTAAATACATTGAGCTATTACTTACTATTTTAAAAGTTTTCTTTATACAACATGTTTATTGGTGCTTTTATATTGAATTGAGTTGAGTGTTATTGAGTTGAGTAACCTTGAGTTGAGATGAGGTGAGTATATTCTTCTTTTTATAAGTTCAATTTTATGTCTATGCTTTAGAGTTCCCCTTACATTCTCTTACATTCAATGTACTGACCCCATTTGGCCTGCATCTTTTTATGATGTAGATATAGGTATTAAAGGTCATCAACCAGCACTTCGTTGATCCCATCACATTCCAGTAAGTTTGATGAGCCTCCCCTCCTTTCCGAAGGGCTTCACATTTATGAATTTTATTTTGTTAGGATGTCGTGAGTCTTGTCCCGGCTTCCATCATAGTTATTAGAGGCTTCATAGACTATAGTATTTTGAGAAGTCTTCTCCATTTTCAATTGTTAATGTTTAAGCCTTGAGTTGCCTCTTTTGGCCAGTTGAATGCTTTTCTAAATATTCTGAGTTATTTACTTTGAGACTTTTGAGAAACATTTACTTTTGCGTTCATATATTGTTGAGTAAGTATTCCGCTGATTAATGAGAAAGGCCAAGGGTTCGCTTGGGGACCAGCAATGGTTCCCGAGTGCCAGTTACATCTAGGTTGTAGGCTCGAGGAGTGAAAAACTTGGTATAATCGCACAGAGTTCAAGATTCCTAGTGTGTCTATGAATCTATATCTGTAGAAACCTGGTTATCGGTGTGTAGCGCACCACATCTATAATTAGGAAGCTACAACTGTTAGGAAATATCTCACTTTTTTCATACTTTTTTGGTGGGATAGAGTTTAACTCTATGAAAGTTTCTTTCTAATTCGTACTTGCGTGTATCTTTCAGATCATGCCTCCACGAAGAGCTATTATATCTCGTCGTGCTAGTAGAAATGTTGATCCTCAGGATCAAGGGGTCCCCAATGCACCAGAAGTGCAACCTAAAGAAGAGGTCACTAATGCTGAGTTCTGGGATGGTATCCGGATGTTGAATCAAGTTGTGACCAACCAAGCGGGTCAACATAGTGGGGTTCGACAAGATGTGGCTCATACATCCAGGATCCGTGAGTTCTTGAGAATGAATCCTCCAGACTTAACCGGTTTAAGTGTCACTGAGTATCCGGAAAACATTATGGAAGAGTTGCTGAAAGTATTTAAGGTGATGCATGTTGCAGATGTTGAGAGTGTGGAACTAGTTGCATACCAACTAAAGGGTGTTTCTAGGATCTGGTACGACCAATAGAAGAAGATTATAGATAAAGAGGCACCAATTGTGAGCTGGGTTGTGTTAGAAAGTGCCTTCATGGGGTGTTTCTTTCCCTATGAACTGATAGAGGCAAAGGTAAGAGAATTTGTCACTCTTAAGCAGGAATCCATGAGTGTCCATAAGTACAGACTCAAGTTCACTCAACTATCCCGCTATGCTTTGGATATAGTTGCTGACATGAGGAGAAGGATGAGTCTATTTGTGTCTAGACTGTCCTATTTGTCAAGCAAAAAGGGTAAGGCTGCGATGTTGATAGGAGCCATGGGCATATCAAGGCTTATGTTCCATGTGCAACAAGTTGAGAGATTAGGAAGAGTTCCGCAGCAAGAAGGCTAAGACCATATGTAACGAATTCGGACAACAGAAGACCGGAAATGCAAACCGCTCATCTTTTCAGCAAAGTCCAACTGGACTTGCAACATCATCTTCTAGTGCACCTGCACCAAAGAAGAGAGGTTAGTTCAGGAATCAGAATTCGCCGAACTTCAGAGCCATACCTACTCAATCTCAGGGTAATGTGGCAAAAGGGGCCAATTGGATCCCTACATGTGCTAAGTTTGGTAGGAACCACCCAGGAGCGTGTCGTGATTGCTCCACTAGTTGCTTATAGTGTGGTCAGACAGGTTACTTCATGAGATAGTTCCCTTAGAACAGGAAGAGTAGTGGTAATTGGGGCATTAGAGCCCAATCTTCTTCAGCGGCTCCACCAAACAGAGCTACACCTAGAGGAGCTATTTCAGGGATAGGTAGAGGAGCAAACCGTTTGTATGCTATTACCAGTCGCCAAGAGAAGAGAATTCACCTGATGTTGTCATTGGTGTGATCAAAGTCCTTACTTTTGATCTATATGCATTATTTGACCTAGGTGTGAGTCTATCTTTTGTGACTCCGTATATTCCTATAAGTTTTGATATCCTTCCTGATTAACTTCTTGAGCTCTCAGTGTTTCCACAACTGACGGTGAGTCTATTCTAGCTAAGAGAGTTTATCATGATTGTACCATCTCTGTCAATCATAAGGACACCATGGCTGACTTAGTCGAGCTAGATATGGTTGAATTTGATGTCATTCTAGGTATGGATTGGCTTCATGCTTGTTATGCCTTAGTTGAATGTAAAACTCGAGTAGTTAAGTTCCAGTTTCCTAATGAGCCATTTATATAGTGGAGGAGTAGTTCAGCGGTGCCTAAGGGTCATTTTATTTCGTACCTTAAGGCCAAAAAGTTAGTTTCCAAGTGGTGCATCTATCCCTTAGTCCGAGTTAATGAATCTAGTGTTGAGACACTATCTATTTCGTCAATTCCATTTGTGAATGAGTTTCTAGAGGTTTTTCCAGATGATCTCCACGGAGTCCTTCCTGAGAGAGAAGTAGACTTTGGTATAGATATTATTTCTGATACTCGACCTATTTCTATTCCGCCATACAGAATGGCTCTCGCTGAATTGAAAGAGTTAAAAGAGCAGCTGAAAGACCTTCTTGTTAAAGGTTTCATTCGACCGAGTTTCTCACCTTGGGGCGTTCCGGTCTTATTTGTGAGAAAGAAATATGGTTCTATTAGGATGTGTATTGATTACCGCCAATTGAACAAGGTCACTATAGAGAATAAGTATCCCCTTCTGAGAATTGATGATCTCATTGATCAACTTCAGGGTGCCACTTGTTTTTCTAAGACAGACCTTAGATCTGGTTATCATTAGGTGAGAGTAAGAGAAAGTGACATCCTGAAAAGAGCATTCATGACCCCCCATGGTCATTATGAGTTTCTAATTATATCTTTCGGTTTGACTAATGCTCCTGCAACGTTTGTGGACCTTATGAACAGAGTGTTTAAACCATATCTTGATATGTTTGTCATCGTATTTATTGACGACATTCTGGTTTATTCGAGGAATGAGGAGGAACATGCTAGTTATCTCAGAGTAGTTCTTCAAACTCTCAAAGATAGAGAGTTGTATGCCAAATTATCCAAGTGCAAGTTTTGGCTTGAGTCGGTGGCATTTTTAGGCCATATTGTTTCTGGTGAAGAGACTCGAGTTGACACTCAAAAGACTGAGGTAATGCAGAACTGGCCCAGACCTACATCTCCAACTGATATTAGGAGTTTCTTTGGATTTGCTGGTTATTATAGGAGGTTTGTCGAGGGGTTTTTGTAGACACATAGTTTTTGAACGAACATGAAGTCTTACACTATTTTTTTTATTCCTTAAATATTTCTTTTATGTTTAAGGGAGATATTTTGATTGTCTTATTTTAGTAAGTTTATTTTAATTTATTTTTTTGAAAATAACAAAAATATATGTTTTATTATAATTTTAGTTTAATAGATAAGCTAATATTTCTTATTTATAATTTATTTTATTAGTTTAAAAAATAATTAAATAATATTCTTATATTATATTACATTATATTACATGGTATATATTAATTATTAAAATATAATAACTTAAACTACCCCACTACCCCAACCCACCTACACTTACCCCATTACCCACTTACACAACCCCACATCTACCCATTACCCCCCACTATAATACACACCCTCACACACAACACTACACATACGACACAACACACACATACTACTACTACATATACTACAACACATGCACAAAACAAAGGGGAAGGAAAATAGAAAGGAAAAATCATCCACACTATAAAACCAACAGACGACACACACATAAAAAAAACACTTTTTCTAATCTAAAACAACAACAACAAAAAACACAACACAATAATAGTTGAGTTCGAGGTTTTGTTCATTGTTTCAAGTTCGTGGATCTTAAAGTTAGCTTGCTAAACTTTGCAAATGTGTAGATTTATACTTTACTCTCCATTGTTTAGTCAAAAGAACAATTTGAAGGTACGTTCTTGCCATAGCCTGTTTATTTATTTTATTTGGAAAAAAAAAGTTTATGTAAGTTTGATTTTATTTTTTAATCATGAAAAGACATGTATGCCATGAATTTCTCAATTTTTCTTGAACAATGTTCTCTGTTTCTTTTTTTTTACATTAGCCTCATGTTATTTTTTTTTCGTAATTTAAGAAGACATAAGCATGTTTTATTTGCGATAACTAGATGATAATCCACGTAGTTAATTGATTGCTCGTTATTTAATTGCTTGAATAATTAATTACTAACCAAAGTGTTTAGAAGATAAAATATTAGGTTTGCGAAAATTAATTAAGCCATCTTGTAGCCTTTTAGATAGGATTAAAAGTTTCAGTGATCAAATCTCATAAAAAGAGCGAGAGGATATATAAGTTTTACGGATTCATTATCGAAAGAAGAAATATAAAAAAGTAATAACAATAAAAAAAAGGATAAGGAAAAGGTGAGGGGAAAGACGTGAGAAGCAGAAGAAGAAAAGAAAAAACACAAATAATAATAAAAAAGAACAAACGCGAATAGAAAAAGAATAATGAAAAAAAAAAGAGAAAATAAAGCGTAATAGAAATTAAACAAAAAAGTAAGAAGAAAAAAATAAAGAAACAGAGTGTTAAAAAATATATATAAAATAAAATAAAAATTAAAAAGAGTAAAAAGAAGGAAAATAGTGAAAACGTTACAATAAAAAAAAAGTGATAAATGAAGAAACAAACAAATGTCAAAAGCATGAAAATAAATAAATAATAATAAAAAAAAATGTATGAAAAGTCCACACACTTATAAAATAAGATAACTTTTAAATTGATTTAAAATAAAAGAATGAGGGTAAATAGTTTTTAAATAATATAATATCCAAAAATTAAGTAAAGTCATACAAAAGTCAATAAAGCGACTTTGCTAGAACCACGGGATTCGAGGGATGCCTAATACCTTACCCTCGGTCAATAGAATTCCTTACCAGATCTTTGATTTCATAGACCAAATAAAATAACGAGTCAAGTTTCTTTTTGATTAGGGATTTAAATAAGGTGACTTGGAACATCAAAACTCAATTCCAAGTGCCGACTCCGAATAATCAAAATAATTTCTTTTCAAAATGTCACTTTAATTGGAAAAACTCTTTTCTTCCAAAACATTCAATTTTGAGAAAAAAAAAGGGTGTGAGAGATGGCGACTCCGCTGGGGATAACCAGAATTCGAGCTTATAAATATTGACTTGTATATGACTTTTATTAATTTTATTGTGTTTGTTATCTTACTGTACTATTTGTCCGCTTATTTACCGCTTTGATATTGTTTGAATTGCAATGTATATTGTCTTCTCTATGCACCAATCTGAGTCTTCTGAGATACATTATTCTGAGATGCAATTACGCTGTCGAGCCATGAGATACCAGAGATGCGGCAACGCTCCTGAAAAGGATTCTATAATAACACATAACTTAGGATGGGAAGGACCAACAGTGAGGCCAAAAAGCCCTGCTACAGGTAAGCTGTTCCTTCCCGACTCGAGTTGTCCGCTCGTTTTACAACCAATCTAGACACCTATTCCACTAGATTGTTAAACTTAGTAAAACAAGCCTCAATAATGTTTATCTCTAATAGGATCCTTTTTATCTATATCATGCACATTTTGTTTGAATTAATGGAGCACAACACATGGGTCGAGTCCGTCTAGGATAAAAACATTTTCTTAAGACCCATATATTTTTGACTATGTGCTACTTGTAACATTATTTAGAAGAATTTATTTTAATATCTTCATTAGATATGTGTTATTATTCGGTCAATCTCAAATAGTCTAGTCCTTTCATATTTGCAACAAGATATTTGAAATAAAAGAAAGTTTTTCAATAAGTTAAACATATTTACAAAAAGCTTAACGAAATACGCACACCTGATTCTCACATCGTTGAGATACGTAGGCATCCCTCCACGGATTTGGTGATATAAGTTTTTTTTTTAAAAAAAAAGGGTCTTTAGTCCTCTTTCAAACTTGAAAAAAATGAAAAGTTTGTTCACATAAAAAAAAAGTTTGTATCATTATTCTTCAAAAAAATAATTTCTACTTTATGTTTAAAGCTTAACGAACTACGCACACCTGATTCTCACCCCAATGAGATACATAGACAACCCTCTTTGAGTTCGGTGATCTTTATTCAGAAATTTTAAAAAAAATCTCTTTTTCAAAAATTCAAAAATTCAAAAATAAAATGAAAAAACAAGAACTTTTAATCTTTTATCAAAAATAAGTTTTTCTTAATTTTCTTTTAATAATTCAAAAGAAAACTAAAGGATTTTATCTCAAAGCTCGAAAAAAAAAACTTAGTATTGAGTTTTAGAAAAAAAATATGCAATGATCTTATTCATGTTCTCAAGCATGTTACGGATTTGATCAATGCATTATCAATTATTTGATTTTTAGAAAAAAAACTAATAATTAAGAAATGTCTAACCCTAACTAACTTTATCGTCCATGCACACAGTTAAATTAAGGTGATTGGTTTGTGGTTAAGCTGGCATCTCATTCCTACTATACAAGGTCGAAAGGGAAAAAGAAATTGACCCACAAGACGGAAATAAGTCGGACCATAATAAGGTCCAAAATCAGGTGGTTTCACAAGAAATCATGTCGATAGAAGAAGTGAGGATGCTAAGACAGCAAATGACGAAAATATACGAAGCTTGGATAAATGGACAAGCTCCACCATCTTCAATCCCTGACTATCTAAATATAAATATGTCACTCCCTATCCATGCGTCGACAAGTGATCCAATTTATCCACCTGGATTTGGCCCCTATGCTAACACATCCAATGCCACTGGAACTTCCACGGTGCGCCCTTTGAGTACGCCTATGATGAGTAATCCACTCTTTGTGCGAACTGCACGGACTAATACAGTCCCACAACCTATAATGGAGCCAAAATCCAACAATGATCCTCCACCCAAAGTTCAATATGATCGAGATTATACCTCTGAATTGACTTTTAAAATTTCAGGCTCTTACCTTCACACTCATCAGTATAGGTCCCATGGTGAAGCTGAAGAAGTTGTTAAGAACGAGGAACATGAAGAAATGGCTACAAAAATAAAGAGTTTGGAACAGAGTGTAAGAGATATGCAAGGATTGGGAGGTCACCAAAGTGTCTCATTCCATGATTTGTGCATGTTTCCCCATATTCATCTATCCATCGATTTTAAAACTCCAAAGTTTGAGAAATATTAAGGACATGGAGTTCCTGTACCTCATTTAAAGATATATTGTAAACGACTTAGAGGGGCTGGAAGCAAAGAAGAATTGCTCATGTTTTATTTAGAGGAAAGTTTGATGGGAATTGCCTCAGAATGGTTCATAGATCAAGATATTTCTAACTGACATACATGAGATGATTTGGCTCGATGTTTTGTTCAACAGTTCCAATATAATATTGACATCGTGCCAGACCATTCCTCACTTTCTAACATGAGGAAAAAGACCACTAAAATTTTTCGTGAATATGCTATTAGGTGGAGGGAGCAAGCTGCTAGGTTTAAGCCACCAATGAAGAAGTTCGAAATGATTGATGTTTTCCTCCATGCACAAGAATCCGACTATTTTCATTATTTGCTTTTCGTTGTTGGAAAAACATTCGCTGAAGTTATAAAAATTGGAGAAATGGTAGAAAATGACATAAAGTCTGGAAAAATTATAAGTCAAACTGCTTTGAAAGCCACAACACAGGTGATTAGAAATGGATCAGGAAATCTCGGGGGAAAGAAAATGAAAGAGGATGTAGCAAATGTTTTGTTAGACACACAAAAAAGTTCAAGGGGTCCATTTTATCAATATGCACCACCTCAATTCCATCACTATATCCCCATGCAAGACACACAATACTCTATTGTCCCACCTCAATATGCAGTCTATGGTGCACAACCATATGCACATCCACCAAACTATCCTCATTGGCGAGCGCCAACACATCAAAATACTCGTCCTTCTTCTCAAAATTTTCAAGAACCTTATAATCCCCGTCCAAGACAGAAATTTGGAGGAGGTCAAAGACCTGTGAACAATTTCACACCAATTGGAGAGTCTTACACAAGTTTATTTGATAAATTGAAACGTTTGAACATGATAGAGTCGATTCCTCAAAATTATGCAGATCCACATTCAAAAGGTTTCAATCCCGTAGCAGGATGTGAAAACCATTCTGATGCCCCAGGGTACAATACTGAATATTGTCGAACTTTGAAAAGTGAGGTGGAAAAGATGATCCAAGCAAACATGATTGTGGTCCAAAATGATAACCCCTCAAATGTTACTCAGAATCCTCTACCAGCACCTAATGATGTCTATTTCATTGAGATGACAGATGATGACATTTCTCTCAATTCTAAAGAAAGGACAATTGAAATTGGTGGAGCTTTCACGAAGGCTAGCATGCAAAAGAGTGGCTAAGAAGTCAAGCTTGGTGATTGGGAGACACTCTTCTTTTCTCTAGAAAAGAGTGTATGGATAGTTTATCTTGTTATCATTTATGCTATGCAATTTTATTTTTCAGTAAGTCAGACTTTTCTATCATTTCTCTTATGTGTCCTTTTATTGAGTCTTGTCGTAGTTTGGGTTATTATAGAGTTATAACCTAAAATTCTAGTTTATTGTCTTGTCATCAAGTCCTTTTATCTTAATATAATATTTATTCCATGTCACTTTGACGTGTTCTATTTAGCTTTCCATATATACATCTATGTTTCTAATTAGTTTTTGTGACATGATATGCAAGAGGAATTTGGTCAGTTCTTAAAATTATATCTAATCATGGAATGAATACTTCAAAGAAGTCTAAAAGAAAATATTTGAGGAAATGATTAAAGGACTTAAACACCTTGATACGTCCTTTAGTATCGAAAATGGTTGAAAATATAAATTTCATTTAAATTTATATATGTCATTGGTTGTCAAGAAGGTATTACTCAAACGGAGATTTCAAGGTGACAATTGAAACAATATGATATACATATCCATCAATGCATACGTTGTGAAGAGATATTGTGTGATTTTCACATCACACATTAAAGGGAATGCTTGTATTTGTCATTTTTAATAGTTGATATGATGAAGGCATTTCATTCTACTATCCAAATATCGTGTAATCCTTTGTTACCCCTTTTGAACATTAATTTTATTCTTTTTCATAACCCTCTTTTGGAATCAAAATACAGTAAAAAAAAACAAAAGAAAAGAGTCACAAATTTAAAAAAAAGAAAGAAAGAGAAGTCACAAAAAGAGTCAAGAAAAAAGAGTTCAAAAAAAAAAAGTTCAAAAAAAAGAATCAATAACAACAAAAGAACAAACTTTCTGAACTACGTTCGACCTGATTCTTGCTTTGACAAGATACGTAGGCAGCGTTATTTTGAGGTTCGATCCAACCAAGAAAAAGGTCTAGAGAGTCCTCACAAAAACTGGGGCAAATAATAATAATAATAATAATAATAATAATAATAATTATTATTATTATTATTATTATTATTATTATTATTTATTTTGCAAAATAGAGTCGATTTCAAAAGTTGTAAGTCTTAACCGTGTTACCGCATTATATTTGAGCCTTTATGTCAATCCTTTTTTTTGTAATCCTGTCCAAAAGCCACGTTCCAATCCAAATAGACCTTCTGATCAATATTTAACAACGACAAGTCAAGCAAGCTTTTTGTGTTGATTATCATATAAGGAAACATGTCATGCCACTAGCATAAGGAGAGAAAAATGAGGGAACCTGATCGATCCTTGAAAGCCCTTAGGAGATCATTTGAGTTGATCAGACAAAGTGAAAAAAGAGAGAGTCTTATTGGTGAAAACCCTCAAGGCACCGTAAGACGATAGTGAGTGAGGGATAATAAAAAAGAGAGAGACTTGTTAGTGAAAACCTTTCGAGGCGCCACAAGTCAAGTTTTAGTCATAAATCTAGTGCAAAAGTTGGATTATAGAAGTCTGACTTCAAAGTTGAAAGTTTGACAAAGATGAAGTTTAGATTGATTGGACAGACCAGGCTATTTAATCCAAAATGCATGTCATGATCATTAGAATTGACCACCACTATCAACGGAGTCCATTTATTATTATTTTTTTATTTTTTATTTTTTATTTTTATTTTCTTCTCAAAAGGGTCAAATATTAGTTCTTCTTATTTTGTGTCGCTCAACTCGATTTTGAGTTAGTCTTCATTAAGCAAGCATAAATGATTACAAAATTGCTACCATCTCTTCACTTGCACAAAACAAAGTTTGGTCAGCACATCAATCGTGACATGATTCAAGAAATAGTGATATGCATAGTAACTTGTCAACAATTGACAATTTTTGAGAATTTATATTAATACAAGATTCAATTATTGTTGGACGGTGGAAACAATATAACAAATCTGAAGTCTGAAGTTCTGAAGTTCTGAACAATTAGAGATGTTTTCAAGATTATCAAGGTGGGATGACTAGCAAACGGAAACCGTTTGCCCCAGCTGATATGGGTCAACATTGCAATAACAGGAGCAATCATCTTCAAAGCCAAGACCACAAATTAACCACCAATTTAAAACTCACAATTTTTTGTTTGAACATGAGGCTTTCTTGCTGAAAGAAACTTTGTTTCACATGTTCAAAATTGTATAACAGAGTTAGAATAACAACCTATCACCATTTTTATTCTCATGCTTGCAAAGACTATTATTTTTATTTTCTCCTAGGATAAACACTTTCTAGTCTGAGATTGTTATTTTTTATTTTCTCCTAGGATAAATACTTCCTATTCTGAGATTGATATTTTATTTTTCTCCTAGGATAAACACTTCCTAGTCTGATATTGTTATTTTATTTTTCACCTAGGATAAACACTTCCTAGTCTGAGACGTTATTTTTTATTTTCTTCTAGGATAAACACTTCCTAGTCTGAGACGTTATTTTTTATTTTCTCCTAGGATAAACACTTCCTAGTTTGAGATTATTTTTTTCATTTTTCTCCTAGGATAAACACTTCCTAGTCTGAGATTGTTTTTTTATGTATTTTATTTTCTCCTAGGATAAACACTTCCTAGTATGAGATTGTTATTTTTTATTTTCTCCTAGGATAAACACTTCTAGTCTGAGATGTTATTTTTTATTTTCTCCAAGGATAAAAACTTCCTAGTCTGAGACCGTTATTTATTATTTTTCTCCTAGGATAAACACTTCCTAGTCCGAGACGTTATTTTTTATTTTCTCCCAGGATAAACACTTCCTAGTCGGAGACCGTTATTTTTTATTGTTCTCCTAGAATAAACACTTCCTAGTTCGAGACGTTATTTTTTATTTTCTCCTAGGATAAACACTTCCTAGTCTGAGACATTATTTTTATTTCTCCTAGGATAAACGCTTCCTAGTCTGAGACGTTATTTTTTATTTTCTCCTAGGATAAACACTTCCTACTCTGAGACGTTATTTTTTTATTTTCTCCTATGATAAACACTTCCTAGTTTGAGACGTTATTTTTTTTTTATTTTCTCCTAGGATAAACATTTCCTAGTCTAAGACGTTATTTTATTTTTATTTTCTCCTAGGATAAACACTTCCTAGTCTGAGACTTTTTTCGTATTTTCTCCTAGGATAAACACTTTCTTGTCTGAGACCGTTATTTTTATTTACTCCTAGGATAATCACTTCCTAGTCTGAGACTGTTATTTTCCATTTTCTCTTGGGATAAATATTTCCTAGTCTGAAACTTATATTTTTTATTTTCTCCTAGGATAAACACTTTCTAGGCTAAGACTTATATTTTTTTATTTTCTCCTAGGATAAACATTATCTAGGCTAAGACTTATATTTTTTTTATTTTCTCCTAGGATAAACTCTTCCTAATTTGAGATCATTATTTTTTATTTTTCTTCTAGGATAAACACTTCCTAGTTTGAGACTTTTATTTTTCATTTCTTCTCCTAGGATACACTTCTTAGTTTATGTTTATTTTTCTTTATTTTATTATTATTATTTTTATTATTATTATTATTTCACTTACATTTGCTAATAATTCACAAATTTTTTCCAGTGAAAACTGGGGCAAATTTTTTGTTTATTTCTTTTGTTTGTGATGGTTTTTAGGTTTCTTCAAGCAAAACATGGATTTGAAACTCAAGAAAAAAGTTTCAACTCTTTTCAGAATGATCAATCCCCATGATAACTAGAATCAGCTTCTTAATTGCATGTATCAACCTGACTTCCTGACACCTGCTTCTATTCAGCTACTGATCAAGAAAACATGTAGTCATTCAAGAACATTTTCAAATTGTCATTTTGAAGAGTGCCAAAAGCTCACTCGAAGTGATAAGTTAAGCATCGAATTACATTCAAGATCAAGATACTCACTAAAAATCAAGGTGATATCTCAAAGTTAAGACTCAAGTGAAGACTCAAGAGAGGCTGCATAGATAGGAGCTTGTACTTTTATTTTCCTTTTGACTATTAGTTTTCATTTTTTTATGTAAGGATAAGAGCCGCGAGCTGAAGCCTCGATGGAACCTCACTTAACTTCCAACTCATCACCTTATCTTCATGAACTACACGTGACTTGATTCCCTTACAATCCGTGATATGTAGGCTGTCCAAAACAAGGACTCGGTCACATATTTTTCTTTCACATAAGAGTCCGGTCAAAACTTATCGCTTTGTCTACTTCTTTGTCTGAAAACTCTTCGTGTTTCCAGTCAAAGAGGGGCAAACTCTAGACACGTAATTTTTGACCAAACATAAAGTTTTACACTTTTTTTTTATTCCTTAAATATTTCTTTTATGTTTAAGTTAGATATTTTGATTTTGTCTTATTTTAGTAAGTTTTTTTTTTTTTTTTGAAAATAACAAAAATATATATTTTATTTTTGTTTTAGTTTAATAAATAAGCTAATATTTCTTATTTATAATTTATTTTTATTAGTTTAAAAAAATAATTAAATAATATTCTTATATTATATTATATTATATGGTATATATTAATTATTAAAATATAATAACTTAAACTACCCCTCTTCCCCAACCAACGTACACTTACCCCATTACCCACTTACACAACCCCACATCTACCCATTACCCCCCACTATAATACACACCCTCACACACAACACTACACACACGACACAACACACACATACTACTACTACATATACTACAACACATGCACACAACAAAGGGGAAGGAAAAGAAAAAGGAAAAATCATCCACACTATAAAACCAACAGACGACACACACATAAAAAAAACACTTTTTACAATCTAAAACAACAAAAAAAAAAAAACACAACACAATAATAGTTGAGTTCGAAGTTTTGTTCGTTGTTTCAAGTTCGTGGATCTTAAAGTTAGCTTGCTAAACTTTGGAAATGTGTAGATTTATACTTTACTCTCCATTGTTTAGTCAAAAGAACAAATTGAAGGTATGTTCTTGCAATAGCCTGTTTATTTATTTTATTTGGAAAAAAAAAAGTTTATGTAAGTTTGATTTTATTTTTTAATCATGAAAAGACATGTATGCCATGAATTTCTCAATATTTCTTGAACAATGTTCTCTGTTTTTTTTTTACATTAGCCTCATGTTATTTTTTCGTAATTTAAGAAGACATAAGCATGTTTTGTTTGCGATAACTAGATGATAATCGACGTAGTTAATTGATTGCTCGTTATTTAATTGCTTGAATATTTAATTACTAACCGAAGTGTTTAGGAGATAAAATATTAGGTTTGCGAAACTAATTAAGTCATCTTGTAGCCTCTTAGATAGGATTAAAAGTTTTAGTGATCGAATCTCATAAAAAGAGCGAGAGGATATATAAGTTTTAGGGATTCATTATCGGAAGAAGAAATATAAAAAAGTAATAACAATAAAAAAAGGATAAGGAAAAGGTGAGGGGAAAGACGAGAGAAGAAGAAGAAGAAAAGAAAAAAATCAAATAATAAAAAAAAAAGAACAAACGTGAAAGAAAAAGAATAATAAAAAAAAAGCGAAAATAAAGCGTAACAGAAAAAATATTAAACCAAAAAGTAAGAAGAAAAAAATAAAGAAACAAAGTGTTAAAACATATATAAAATAAAATAAAAATTTTAAAAAGTAAAAAAGAAGGAAAACAGTGAAAACGTTACAATGAAAAAAAATAAGAAAAAAAAAATAAAAGTGATAAATTAAGAAACAAACGAATGTCTAAAGCATGAAAAAAAAATGTATGAAAAGTCCACACACTTATAACATAAGATAACTTTTAAATAGGTTTAAAATAAAAGAATGAGGGTAAATAGTTTTTTAAAATAATATAATATCCAAAAATTAAGTCAAGTCATACAAAAGTCAATAAAGCGACCTTGCTAGAACCACGGGACACGAGGGATACCTAATACCTTTCCCTCGGTCAACAGAATTCCTTACCCGATCTTTTATTTCACAGACAAAATAAAATAACGAGTCAAATTTCTTTTTGATTAGGAATTTAAATAAGGTGACTTGGAACACCAAAACAAAATACCAAGTGGGGACTCTGAATAATCAAAATAATTCCTTTTCAAAACGTCACTTTAATTGGAAAAACTCTTTTCTTCCAAAACATTCAATTTTGAGAAAAAAAAGGGTGTGAGAGTTTTAATATATTTCGTCCCCGTTGACAAAGTTGACTCAGAAGACAGCAAAGTTTCAATGGTATGAAACTTGTGAGAAAAGCTTTCAGGAATTGAAAACCTCGTTAACCACTGCCCCAATGTTGACCTTACCGGAAGATACAGAAGGCTTTGTTGTGTATTGTGATACGTCCAGAGTTGGACTGGGTTGTGTATTGATACATAATGGCAAAGTTATAGCTTATGCCTTATGACATTTTAAGATTCACTAGAAGAATTACCCAACCCATGATCTAGAGTTGGCTGCTGTAGTATTTATAATCTTGTCAGAAATACCCTGAACCTTCATTATCCAAAAATCATCCAAGTTAAAACGAAATGAAGAGAAAGAGGCGCCAGATTCTTGCAAGAACAAGCAACAGAGTTCTTCAAAGTTCAGCCCCAAAATCCAAAGGATTTCTCCGTAGATTTCGTCACCGGGTATGTGGGATTTCACTAGTGGTTTCCTTTCATCCACTAGGTCCATAGAATTCAGTCAATTCCTTGATTCCACATAACTATTTAAACCTAGGGTTTGTAAAATCTTGGGAATTTTGGTTATTTCAGCTGCTATAGTATCGAGTTTTGGGCAAAATTCATCCCTTAACTATGACTAAGGCTTAGGTTACATCCTTGTACTATAATAGTGAACAAAAAAACATCCTTGTCGTATTTAAAATATAACAAAAATCATTCTTCTGTCTATTCCAATTAAAAAACTAACGTTGCTTTTTCAAAAAGTAATTTTCTCTCTCCCATTTCCCTATTTTGACCCTCTCAAATATGTTTCGTGTCTTCCATATTCAGAAAAACCAAGAAGGAAACTCAATTTTTCTGAACTTCACAAAATAATCAAGATCATAAACAATTTTTTCTGGCAAAATAATCAAGAGAAAAACTAAGAAGGAAACTCAATTTTTCTGGCAATTTTTTGTTGTTTTGTTGTTGGTTTACCCAGTTTTTTGTTGGTTTTCTGCAATTTTGCAGGTTTATGTTTTTTTTTACTATTTGTTGCTCTTGTTTTTTTGCTTCTTTAGTGGTTATTTCGTAGTTTGAAGTGCTCAAGATGTGAAAATGGAGAAAAATTATTAGACTATACCAAATGCTTTTTATTGAACTTGAAGAACATACATTATGAATTTAATACAAGAAGTTCAAGTGAGTTTAATATAACATAAAATAGCTACTTCCACTGCTATATCAATTTCTCATTATGTTCACATTGCAACTTCGAGTTTCGTTGATCTTGTTTAGCCATGGATAATTCTTCACCAATTGCTTCTAATTCTTGTAATAATTTTGAAGTTGTGCCTCTAGATCCATCATTTTTGAGAGTGTTCGAATCACATGATGGGTAGGCTCTGCTTGCTTGTATGTGCTCCTCACTAGTTTACATTAGTCTCTTCATCTCGCCAACTGAAAAAGTTACATAATCTCAGTAATACTTACTTATTAATCAATATGAAAGGCATTGCAAATTTTATTAAAAATTCTTAAAATGTTTTTAATATCGATAATACCATAGTTGGGTGTGGACGATCGACCACTTAAACTTCAAATCAACATTGTTCCGATTAGTTGTTATGCTGCAACCCGCAATATCTAGTGTTTTAAGAATGGAGAAGATGTTTTAGTTTGAGAAATAGAAAATTGCATATATTTTCAAATCACAAAAACTAGAAATTTTCAATGATTTTTTATTCTTTTACCTTGTTTGTGTATAGCCGTCTTCCCTATTTTCAACTCTTGTTGAAGAGAAAAATTTGTTTTTGATCTTGATTGGGACAGATTTGAGAGGGGCAAAATAGGGAGATTGGAGAGACAAAATCACTTTTTGGAAACGCAACGTTACTTTTTTAACTGGAATAGACAGAAGAATGATTTTTGTTTTATTTTAAATACTAAAAGGATATTTTTTGTTCACTATTATAGTATAAGGATGTAACGTAAGTCTTAGTCATAGTTAAGGGATGAATTTAGCCCAAAACTACTATAGTATCCATATCTAAATAACATGTTTTCTTGGAAACATTGCATAATTCCTTGTATAAAACTCAGAACCCTAGTTTGTGTAAATTATCTTAGTTCATGAATTATACTTGCTAGGTCAGTTAGACAGAGAATCATGCTTACGATTTCGAATTTCACATTTTCAGTATATATAAATGTTACATTCTCAGTTAGCATGTCAGTTTTGAGCTACTCATTACTTAGTGCATTTTAGCTTCATATACATTCAGTTGGGAGTATACTTAGAACCGAGTTGGACTAGGGTTCAATGTACCCTCCAAGTCTCAAAACTACGTTCAAATGTAGGTTTAGAAGTCACCTCTATTGGGTATCAGTTTTTACTTATCATGCCACACTCGTGCCTTTATACCCCTGGAAAGGTATATTGGGTCCACTCGATGGGCGTATACATCAGATTCCATGTTTAGCTCACGTGGTTTATGTCGGATAAAAGTAGCTCCCACAGTCAGACTCTTAGTGCATTGATAAGGTTTTCAGCAGTTACTTCAGTATACAATTCAACATGTTATCTTCATGATTAGTACTTGGTCATTGCATTCAAATTATCTTTTAGTTATACTTCAGTACATATCTATATCCTTGTTCAGATTATATCATTGCACAGTTATGCGTTGTTCAGCTTATATACTTTGTTCAACTTAGCATATCTACATCTTGCATGCTCATTACATTCCAAGTACTGACGCATACTCTGCGCTACATCCTTTCATGATGTAGGTTCGGGTAATTAGCATCCAGATCGCGCTTAGATCGATTCTCAGTCTGACTTCATTAACTTCAGTGGTGAGTCCTCATACTTCGAGGGCAATAGACATTTTTTCTATTTCAGTCTTCATTTTCAGTTTTCACTCTTGTTAGAGTTAGCTAGGGGCATGTCCCAGCAACTCAACTCAATTAGAGGCTTTTCAAACATAGTAGTAGATTTAGCTTGAGTTGTTAAGTGGTTGTTTCAGTCATCACTAAACTCTTTTTATATAATTAATATTCAGACTAGTTGGGTTTTGTCCCTTCTTCAAATATCTATTGAGTTAGCTTCCGCATATATCACGACCCGAGCCTACACCCTGGACGTGGCTGGCACTCGAGAACCATTGTTGATCCCCAAGCGAACCCTCATCCTGGATGACTAGTCACAAACGAAAAACTGATTCAAGCATACAAAGCTTTAAAACTGGATAAAATTCATGAAACTCAAATACAAAGCTTTAACTCAAATGATTTACTCTGAATATAAATAGAATATTCAACTATCCAACAATAGGCAACTCAAGTCTGTACTACATTTAATAAGATAAATATTATAGACTTCTCAAGCTCTACTGTCTATCTATGAAGCCTCTAACTGACAAAGATGGAAGTCGGGGAAAGACCCACAACATCCTAACAACTGATATAATTGAAAGTACAAGTGGAACCATCCGAAAGCAAGGAGGCTCACCATATTTAACTCGAACTGCATGTGGTATCAATGAAGCGCCTGTTGATGATCTTGAATCCTTGTATCTGCATCATGAAACGATGCAGGCCAAATGGCTCAGTACGTGGAATGTACGAGCATGTGAGGGGAATTCTAAAGCATAACATAGCTTGAACTTGATAAAAAGGAAACATACTTACCTCTTCTCAACTCACTCAACTCAATAAAACGTAGTTCAACTGAACTCAATAAAACATAGTTCAACCCAACTCAAAGAAAATAGGGCTCAACTCAATGATAAGGTATTCAACTCAGTGAAATAAGACTAAACTCAATAATAAGATACTCGACTCTGGGTACTCAACTCTGGATACTCAACTCAATATAAAGCAACAATACAAGATGCAATATATCGAAAGCTTTGAAAATAGTAGATATCAATTCAATGTATTAGAAAATACAATGTAACTCTGTTTGTGTGCAAGAATACAAAATAAACTTTGTTTGTATATAAAAATACAAAATAAACTCTGTGTATATAAGAACATAAAATATCTCTGTGGGAGTTTCTCTAACCGACAACCATCACTATGAGCTATGTGATGATACAACGTCTCGTCCACGCTGCCAGAACTGTCCTATACTTTGTCAGGGTATAAGACCTACTCACTAAGTGGATCCACTAGTCTATGCTTAAAAGCATTAAGGAATCATCTTAAAAGTATGACCCTTTCTACCCACGTTGGCTACATGGTTTATAAGGGTAGTGAGTTATCTGAACTCTCCCCTATATCGTTGCTCAATACTATTCCCAAAATATACTAGCTCATATGCTTAAAAACATAACTTTTTCTGTGGTTTGAGATTATTACTCAAAAATCTTTCTCCTGAAAGAAATGGTACTCAAAATGCTCAAAACTCTTTTGGAAAACTCAGTTTCCTCTCATTTTCACATTTACTCTTGAGAATACTTAGTTCCCATATATCATTTTAAAGAAAATAAACTCAACTCTACTCTTTCTCAAAAACATTTCAAAATCATATTATAATATGATCATTGATGACTCGGGAAGTCATACTGCATAAACAATGATGGTATATCTAGATACCATATTGCTCATACATTGATGGCATACTCGATTGTCATACTAATCATGTTTTAGAAAACTCTTTTCTCAAAACTCATCTTTATATTCTCAAAACTCAATTTAAGAACTTAAGTGTTGGCTTTAAAAAGCTTTTTAAAATTTATAACTCAAATCATAGGGTTCATGTGGAATTATAAACATGAACGACTCAACTCAGGGATCTTAATAGCAATAAAGAACCTCAGTACTCAAAACTCAAGACTCAATGATACTACTCATCTCTAGACTACTCGACTCGTAGGGTTCATGCGGAATTATGGGCATGAACAACTCAAGTCAAGGGCTTTATGGGTAACATGTAGTAGTCCCATAAGTAGGAATATAATCTCAAAAGGATTAGGAAATCAATGCTCAAAGACTTAGAACTCGAAGATACTACTCCACTCAAAGATGCTTAATGTATGAAGTTCATGCGGAATTCATGGGCATAAACAACTTGACTCAAGGTTTACATAACAATATGGAACTCATGTATACAAGTCTTCTCATTCTCATACTTACTTCCTCAAACTTAGCTCAAATCGACAATTGATCTCAAAGGATTAACAATTGAACTCGAAGACTTTCTTGAACTCTATTCTTAACTCTTTCTTGAGTTTGAATTATGAATTCAAGAGTTATGATTCATGATATGAAGGATCTCAATAACAATATACCAATTCGATAATTAGTAATAGAACTTTTAAAAGAAACATGAACTCAAGAATTTAAAATCAACTTATATAAAAAATACTCAAATCTAGGGAAAGAATTCTAGATTACTCTTTTACTGATTTGAAAGTAGATGTAGGGCATGAGGATGAACTAGTCAAACATTATGAAAGCCTAAAATACTTCGAAGAACAAGGTTCTTGAATAATCTTGAAGAAGAACTTGATTGGAAGCCTTGAAACCCTAGCTTGAGGTAAACGATCAAGAAAACCTTTCTTGAGATTCTTGAATTAGTTTCTTGAAATCTCTATGGCCAAGATTTATGATTTTCATTAGTGATCAATAATTGTATGGAGGAATTTGAGTTGAAAAAATGGAATTCTTGGAGAAAAACATACCTTGAAAAAGAATCTTGAAAAAGATGGAAAGAATTTTGAATTGAGTCTTCTACTTTGATTTTTCCTTAGGGTTTTGCCTTAGGGTTTGAGAGAGAAGAGAATAATGGATTAAAAGATGAAAATATGATTGTTTTAAGCCTTTTATTAGTCAAGAAATTCTTTTAGGATTTTCTTGGAGGTTAAAAACAAAAATAACCCTTTTTAATGTTTTCCCGTCGGCTAATTCGTAACAGCACTGTATAGGTTACTAAATAGTCATAACTTTTTACTTAGAAATTGGATTGACGCAAAATTGGAAAGTAGATTCAAATACCTTTAATTGGATAGGTTATGGCTCACGTAAATCTTTATATTCTAATAGATATGGTTGTTTGAAGTTGACCAAAGTAGAATCTTACATCAAAACTTAATCGATAAGGAAACCTTAAGAACACTTATCAAGAACTCATCAAGAAATTAAATTGCTCAATATTTATGGATAGATTCGCAAAAGAAACTCATGATTGTCCTGTGGGTGAACAAACCCAACACTATGGAAGCTTACATGCTTCTTAGGGTTCAAACCCATGGCGAAAATCCGCAACAAAACTCAAGAACCTCGACGAATGTCCTGATCCTTTCCTCTTTTCTATTTTTGAACTCTCAACTAAAACCCTAGGCATATATTAGGATTACAAAATTGAATCTAATAGGATTAGACCCTTAAAACCTTACTAAAAATGAATTAAATATGATTTGGTAAGAAAATGACCAAAATACCCCTCACTATTTTTGGGTAACTTTCCTTAACTGGACAACTTAACTTTAAAAGGGCATATCTCACTCATCCGAACTCGAAACTTAGCAAACTCGGTGAAGTTGGAAAGATAATTCAAAGACCTTTCATTTTCCATGTTATGGTAAGCCTAAATCATCATGTACTAAGAGTTATGGTCATTTTAAGTTTTCTCAAAACTCATAACTTAAGCATAACTTGCAAAATTTTAGATTTTGCTATTTCCAATTTAGTTCTTTTTGAAACTCAAGGTGCTACATCTAGTGACCTTAACACTGAGGAAATTTTTAATTCCTTGGTAAAATCTCACTCACTACGAAGAACGGTTCGAGTCTTAGTTCGAAATTTTTTCTATGGTGTTACACTATCTCCCCCTTGGGTTCATTCGTCCTCGAATGACGACTGGATTGGGTATGGAACGGGTTACTCTTGCTATATTCAAGCTTAGTAATCTAACAACTCCATGGACTTCTACTAACCAACTCCTTAGGAAATTCTCAACACTAAATTTTATGTCTCATCTTATCATCTCCCCCTTAGGTATAAAGCTAACACTTGAAAGCTATGGACCTATTCCACATTGACAACTCAATTATGCTATCTAGGCACACATGAAAAATAATAACTTAATTGGAACATCATCTGGTAACATACCATCTCGGCACACCTATTAATGCTCTTGTTACTCTTGTGACTTAACCACACTTCACTGCCCTTATCTAAACGTGAGGGTCTCTCACTTGTACCACTCATATTTATTGCAGCTTATCACCTCAATTCCTCACCTACTATATGTCAAGTCTTCAAGATCAAATATCTAGACTAACATCATCACCCTCATGTTTCCATTCTTTTGATCATGACACTCATCTCAAATTCAAGCTTAATGGCTATTACTAAACCCGAATATCAATATGATTGCTCGCCTACTATACAAACTCACCACTACTATGCGCAAATTTTAGAAACTCTCGTCCACTAGGACCTTATGACAAGTAGTTAATCCTCACCTCTTAGTATTCATACTTACAATTTACTATCACATTTCCCTTCACAACTTGATTACTATTCACTCATTCACTATACATCAATGCTTAATTAGTTCTATAACTCTTTGAATATTATGGGCTCTCCCTCAAAATCATAAGCCTAGCTTAGATCTATCACCTTATGAATATTCCTGCTCTTCTATTCAACACTTACACTTGGTCATTTTTTACACAATGACACTTCATCACCAAATCCTTTCTAGCTACAACACACTTTACCTCCTATGATGGAATCTTCACTACTCATCACTTCTTAGTCTACCCATAAGGAAAAAACTCTTCGTTAGTAACTTACTAGGTGCATGACTATAGTAACATAGCTTGCATCATCCCTATCTCCCTTTCTTAGATTACTGAACCTTTGCATACTTTCCTCTAATTCTGGGCACTTTCACTACTACCGCTCATGATCTCGTAACTCATGTTACCTTTTTCAGGCGAAAATACTACCCAAGCTCTAATCATACTTCCTAATAAGGATCTTAACTGAAACAAGGCTTAAGGAAAAGAGTACAACTCGCTTTTAGCTCAACGCATGATTCATATCATATGAGTGCATTCAATCTGAAACTCAACACTTAACTCACTCATAGGCTTCTCTTAAGCTCCTCTGGATTCTCATGACTTCCTCAATACTTTTTCTAATAATAACTCATCCATAAGGATCTTGGGCTTTACTTTTCAACCACCTCTAGTATGATGGGTAGTCGAATGAATTTGAGAAATGCACGAGTATGAATAAATCTTTATGACATAGCTCTATTGCACGATTAAGAGTTTGAAAGAAGGGAAACTTTTCTTAAATGTTTGTAGTCCCTCCTTTATAGAACTGGGGCCCTCACAACTATAAACAAGACCCTACTAACACGGCTTCATAGACACCCTAGGACTCGTGAACTTTGTGCTCTGATACAAAGTTTGTCAAGATCCGAGCCTACACCCTTGACGTGGCCGGCACTTGAGAACCATTGCTGGTCCCCAAGCGAACCCTCATCCTGGCTGACTACAAGCGGAAAACTGATTCAAGCATACAAAGCTTAAAAACTGAATAAAATTCATGAAACTCAAATACAAAACTTTAACTCAAAAGATTTACTCTGACTATAAATAGAATATTCAACTAGCCAACAATAGGCAACTCAAATCTTTAATACATTTAATAAGATAAATGAAATAGACTTCTCAAGCTCTACTGTCTATCTATGAAGCCTCTAACTAACAAAGATGGAAGTCGGGACAAGACCCACGACATCGTAACAACTGATATAACTGAAAGTACAAGTGGAACCATCCGGAAGCAAGGAGGCTCACCATAGCTAACTTGAAGTGCATGTGGTATCAACGAAGCACCTGTTGATGATCCTGAATCCCTGTATCTGCATTATGAAATGATGCAACTCAAATGGCTCAGTACGTAGAATGTACGAACATGTAAGGGGAATTCTAAAGCATAACATAAGCTTGAACTTGATAAAAAGGAAACATACTTATTTCTTCTCAACTCACTCAACTAAACTCAACTCAAGAAAACATAGTTCAACTCAACACAGAGAAAAAAGTGCTCAACTCAATGATAAGGTATTCAACTCAGTGAAATAAGATTGCAATCAATAGTAAGATACTCGACTTTGGGTACTCAACTCTGGATACTCAACTCAATATAAAGCAACAATATAAGATGCAATATATCAAAATCTTTGAAAACAGTAGATAGCAAATCAATGTATTAGAAAATAAAATGTAACTCTGTTTGTATGCAAGAATATAAAATAAACTTTGTTTGTATATAAAAATACAAAATAAACTCTGTGTATATAAGAATACAAAATATCTTTGTGGGAGTTTCTCTAACCGACAACCAGCACTATGAGCTATGCGATAATACAACGTCTCGCCTACGCTGCCATAACTGTCCTACACTTTGCCAGTGTATAAGACCTACTCACTAAGTGGATCCACTAGTCTATGCTAAAACACATTAAGGAATCATCTAAAAAGTATGACCCTTTCTACCCATGTTGGCTATATGGTTTATGGGGGCTGTGAGTTATCTGAACTCTCCCCCATATCGGTGCTCAATACGACTCCCAAAATGTAGTAGATCATATGTTTAAAAATATAAATTTTTCTGTGGTTTGAGATTATTACTAAAAAATCTTTCTCTTAAAAGAGATGGTACTCAAACTACTCAAAAGTCTTTTGGAAATCTCAGTTTCCTCTAATCTTAAATGTGAAAACATATACTCTTGGGAATACTTAGTTCCCATATATCATTTTAAAGAAAATGAACTCAACTCTGCTCTTTCTCAAAAATATTTCAAAGTCTTATTATAATATGATCATTAATGCTCGGGAAGTCATACTGCATAAACATTGATGGTATATCTAGATACCATACTTCTCATACATTGATGGCATACTCGATTGTCATACTAATCATGTTTTAGAAAACTCTTTTCTCAAAACTCATATTTACTTTTTCAAAACTCAGTTTAAGAACTTAAGTGTTGGCTTTAAAAAGCTTTATAAAATTTATAACTCAAATCATAGGGTTCATGTGGAATTATAAACATGAACGACTCAACTCAGGGATCTTAATAGCAATAAAGAACCTCAGTACTCAAAACTGAAGACTCAATGATACTACTGATCTCTAGACTGCTCGACTCGTAGGGTTCATGCGGAATTATGGGCATGAACAACTTAACTCAAGGGCTTCATCGATAACCTGTAGTAGTCCCATAAGTAGGAATATAATCTTAAAAGGATTAGGAACTCAATGCTTAAAGACTTAGAACTCGAAGATACTACTCCTCTCAAGATGCTTAATGTATGAAGTTCATGCAGAATTCATGGGCATGAACGACATGACTCGAGGGTCTACATAACAATATGGAACTCATGTATACAACTCTTCTCATTCTCATACTTACTTCCTCAAACGTAGCTCAAATTGACAGTTGATCTCAAAGGATTAACAATTGAAATCAAAGACTTTCTTGAACTCTACTCTTAACTCTTTCTTGAATTTGAAAGAGTTATGATTGATGATATGAAGGATCTCAATAACAATATAGAAATTCGATAATTAGTAATATAACTGTTAAAAGAAACATGAACTCAAGAATTCAAAATCAACTTATTTAAAAACTACTCAAATCTAGGGAAAGAATCCTAGATTACTCTTTTAGTGATTTGAAAGTAGATGTAGGGCGTGAGGATGAACTAGTCCAATACTATGATAGCCTTACATACTTGGAAGAACATGGTTCTTGAAGAATCTTGAAAGGATCTTGAAGAAGAACTTGATTAGAAGCCTTGAAACCCTAGTTTGAAGGTAAACGATGAAGAAAACCTTTCTTAAGATTCTTGAATTAGTTTCTTGAAATCTGTATGGCCAAGATTTATGATTTCATTAGTGATCAATAATTGTATGCAGGAATTTGAGTTAAAAAAATGAAATTCTTGGAGAAAAACATACCTTGAAGAAGAATCTTGAAAAAGATGGAAATAATCTTAAATGGAGTCTTCTACTTTGATTTTTCCTTAGGGTTTTGCCTTAGGGTTTGAGAGAGAAGAGAATGATGGATTAAAATATGAAAATCTGATTGTTTTGAGCCTTTTATTTGTCAACAAATTTGTTTAGGGTTTTCTTGGAGGTAAAAAACAAAAAGAACCCTTTTTAATGTTTTCCCGTCGGCTAATTCGTAACAACACTGTATAGGTTACTAAAATAGTAATAATATTTTACTCAGAAATTGGATTGACGCGAAATTGGTGGCATTAGAAATTAGATTAAAATACCTTTAATTGGATAGGTTATGGCTTATGTAACTCTTTATATTCTAATAGATATGGTCGTTTGAAGTTGTCCCAAGGAGAATCTTACATCAAAACTTAATCGATAAGGAAACTTCAAGAACACTTATCAAGAACTCATCAAGAAATTAAAATGCTCAATATTTATGGATAGATTCGCAAAAGAAACACATGATTGGAATGTGGGTGAATGAAGCCAACACTATGGAAGCTTATATACTTCTTAGGGATCAAACCCATGGCGAAAATCTGCAACAAAACTCAAGAACCTCGACGAACGCCTTGATCCTTTCCTCTTTTCTCCTCTTTTCTCTTCTTGAACTCTCAACTAAATCTCTAGGCATATATTAGGATTATAAAATTGAACCTAATAGTATTAGACCCTGAAAACCTTACGAAAAACGAATTAAATCTGATTTGGTAAGGAAAAGACCAAAATACCCCTCACTATTTACGGGTAACTTTCCTTATCTGGACAGCTTAACTTTGAAATGGCATATCTCACACATCCGAACTTGAAACTTAGTAAACTCGGTGACGTTGGAAAGATAATTTAAAGACCTTTCATTTTCAATGTTATGGCACACCTACGTCATCCTATACTAAGAGTTATGGTTGTTTGAAGTTGACTCAAAACTCATAACTTAAGCATAACTTGCAAAATTTCAGATTTTGCTATTTCCAATTTAGTTCTTTTTGGAACTCAAGGTACTACATATAGTGACCTTAACAATTAAGAAAATTTTAATTCCTTGGTAAAATCTCACTCACTATGAAGAACGGTTCGATTCTTAGTTTGAAAATTTTTCTGGGGTGTTACAGCATATTTCATGCTTTACTTAGTTACTTTTCAGTATTCTTATGATATGCCAGACTCAGGGTTAGCTTGGGGTCACTCGTTATCCTATGTCCCGTGATATGTCAAATGGGTAGCCTCGGGGCATGACACATATGGTTGCCATTGACAGCCCGAAGAAGCTTCTACGATCCATAAATGGGACCCGCCCACCAAAATTAAGTCCAAAACTCATAACTTAAGCATGACTTGCAAAATTTCAGATTTTGCTATTTCCAATTTAGTTCTTTTTGGAACTAAAAGTGCTACATCTAGTGACCTTAACACTTAAAGAAATTTTTAATTCCTTGGTAAAATCTTACTCACTACGAAGAACGGTTCGATTCTCAGTTCAAAAAATTTTCTAGAGTATATTTCATGCTTTACTTAGTTATTTTTCAGTATTCTTATGATATGATAGACTTAGAGTTAGCTCGGGGTCACTCGTGATCTTAGGTTCCATGTTATGTCAAATGGGTAGCCTCGGGGCATGGCACCTATGGTTGCCATCTACATCCCGAAGAAGCTTCTACGAACCATATATGGGACCCGCACCACCAGAATTCAGTCCAAAAATATTTTTCTTCCTTTTCCAAATTTCGAGGTGTTACAAATGACCTCAGTACATTTGAATGTACGAGTGTGTAATATAGCCAAGGTGAAATAACTGAATGAAATGACTGTAATAGATAACAATATACTCAAGTTGAAGCTAAAGAAATAAAAGAGTTAACACATTTAAAGCATTTCAAAATGCTTACTTATCTCTGAACTCAACATAATAAGTGATATATTAAAATACATTTTAACTCTATTAGGAGATTCTCTAAGCAACAATCATCACTATGAGCTACGTTATAATACATCATATCACCCATGTTGCCAGAACTATCATATCCCGTACCGGGGTATAGAACCTCTCAACTAAGTGGATCTATTAAACTCTGCCCGAAGGCACTAAGGATTCATCTAAAAAGTATGATCATGTACCAATGTTGGCAAGACATGGTTTATTCAGATTTTGAGTTGTCTGAACTCATCCTCATATCAGTGCTCAATACTGCTGCCAATAATATATATATATATATATATATATATATATATATATATGAAACATACTCATTCTCTAGTTTGAGAAATCCTCTTAAAAGAGATAACTTCTCTGCAATATCTCTGAACTCATTGCTCATTTAGAAAGCAAGGTTTCTTTTTGCTCATTGTAAAAATACTTTCTCTAGGTTGAGATAATTACTCAAAAAGTCCACTTTAAGAGATAATTTCTCTGCACTCAATATTTTTGAAAACTCTATTATTTTTCTCAAATAATACTCTCTTTCTTCATGTAAAAATGAAACATTTGGGAAATACTTAGTTCCCTTATACTCTTTCTAAAACTCCTCTTTATTTCCTCAAAAACTCAGTTTAAGTAATTATGTTTTGTTTAAAACATTCTCAATAAGAATTCAGTACATACTCACGAGTAAGGTTCATGCTGAAAAATAGAAATGAACAATCAACTCAATAGTTGAAATATCAATATATGACAATTTTATAATTAGAAATAGGAACTCAATATTCAGCAACTCAGGAACTCAGAACTCAATATCAACTTATCTCAAGAATACTGAAATATAAGGAAAGAACCATAGATTGCTCTTTTACTAATTTAAAAGTAGATATAGGGCGTTAGGACGAACTAGTCCAACACTATGATAGCCTTACATACATAGAAGAATGAAGTTCTTGGCCAAATTGATGTAACTCGAAGAATGCTCGAAATCCTAGGTTTTCTCCTCTTGGAACCTTGCTCTAATGACTTGAAGTGTTAAGGAACATAAAATAAGTGATTAACACTCTCTAAACTCTTAACTAGGAGTAAAATGTCATGGTTTAGGCTTAGAGTAGTCATTAAAACAAGATAGTTTAGGTACAAATACTTAGTGGAACAAAACACACCCAACATAAAAACTGATGGCGTACCTAAAAATGAAGGCTTTATGGATAGTTTAGGGCTCCACGGTCTCTGAAACACTTCATTGTCCGTATAGTCATCTGTGAAACTTTGACTATTTGACAGTGCCTTACTACAGTGGGAATAACTTTTTACTTCTAACTCGAAATGAGGAAAGCTTGGTGGCGTAGGAAAGAGGAAACAAAGACCTTTAATTCAATAGTTCATTGGCCACCTAATTCATTATGCTCTGAGATATATTTTCACTTGAAGTTGAACTTAACTTAAAAACTGATGAAGTTACCTAAAAGGAGGGCTCACCGGTCCGTACATGCCTCACGGACCATATAGGGAACCGTCCAGGAGACCCCTTGGCTTGAAACTCTGGATGGCTGAGAAACCTCCCCTAAATAGGTCGTCCATGTCTTCACGGACCGTTTAGGGGTTCGTCCAGGTGGACTCCTCTCCTGGCAGCCCTTAAATGGTTGAGCCACTTTCCTAAATAGATCGTGGTCTCTTTCATAAGCTCTTTAGGCTTGAGTGAAGGGTCCATGATTTGTTTTAGGGTTGTGGACATGCCTATTAAGACTTGTTAACCTTTTTCCGATTTTGAAGTGTTACACGAACGATTCAAATTTTAAGAGTAGAGTTGTGAGGTGTTATAGAATTATTTGGGTCTTAGCATAGAAATTTTTGGGGTGTTACATGAGTGAACTACTTGACTTTGAGATTGACTTAAATGATTCATTTGATTGTTGATTGTGACTATTGAACTATGGATATTGGGCCTTGTGAGTTTTGTATTATAGAATTCCTAGGTTGGGCTGATTTCTATGTAGGTTGTAGTTTGAGGAGGTTCGGTTATAGTATAAAGGGTATTCGATTTCTTGCTAGATGCCTTGTTTATTAGGATGCTTTTTGGGTTTCGTGTTGTTGGTACTCACCCCTTTCTTCTACACTTGTGTAGGTATTGCGCCCGGACCCCTGTGATCTTTTTCTTCTTCTCTTGACATTCTAGGCTCGTCGAAGGACTTGAGATATAGTTGTTTGTCATCCTGTCGGGCCCTCTTTTTCTTTTTCCCTAAAGCTTTATTCTATTTGAGAAGTAAAGATTGAGACTTGTATTTATTTCTTAAATTCCACACTTTCGTTGCTTGTACACCTGTGTCACGATCCAGACCATCGTGATTGGCACCCACAGTAATATTCCGGTGGGAGAACCACTACTACAACCCAAACCAAACAACTAAAGCAATAACTAAGGCATTTAAGTCAAATACTAAGAAAAGAAAAATAGAGTTCTCATAAACTCTAACAAAAGTCTAACAATAATAAACTAACAATGCGGAAGAATAACCTAGAACATGAAAGTCAATGTACCAAAACATTCTAACAATGAACGAAGTCTAAACAAGAAAGGGATACAACCCCAACAATGAACTAATCAACTAACTAAAACAATGTCTAAGGCCGGAAATGGTGGACATAGACGAAAGAGAATCCCATGGCAGCCCGAAAGAATTGGCTCACGCTTGAATTCGAAGCGACGGTCACTGATATTCTAAGCGAGGTCTGTCAATAGCCGCTTGAAGATTCCCTGTACTCAACAAAAATAAGAGTAAGTGCAGAATCAATACACAACCACAGTGTACTGGTAGGATCACGCGGCTATCCCACTAGTGCAACATAAACAAGTCACACAACATTATAATCACATGCATATATATCAACATATACAACATTATCAACATTTACGAACAATGAGCAAATTCACATTTTATATCAAATCATTGGTCCTATCATGGAACCCAAACCCAAACGGTTAACATGCTGGAACGTGGCAACCGATCCAATATTTATTCCAGAACGT
This sequence comes from Solanum paucissectum, assembly GCA_029582445.1. Classification (NCBI taxonomy): domain Eukaryota; kingdom Viridiplantae; phylum Streptophyta; class Magnoliopsida; order Solanales; family Solanaceae; genus Solanum; species Solanum paucissectum. The sequence goes on from JAJONZ010004743.1 coordinate 44,825, forward strand.
GGCAACCGATCCCATTTTTATGTCGGAACGTGGCAACCAATCCCATCTTTATGCCGAAATATGGCAACCGATACCATTTTAGTTATGCCTTAAAGTGGCAACCGATCCCATTTCATAACACACCTCTAAGCCACGATGCTCAATAAATACCTTCCATGCTAAGATCGATTTCGAGAGTTCTACTCGCCCTAATTCAATTCCGTAAAGTCGTACGGATTCCTTAACGAGTTATCTAACTAGTCATGTAATTAAAATTATAAATGATTTACCCGATATCTACCAGATTTCCCTACACCTCAATGACTCCGATTTCATCCAAATCTGGACAAGGTTGAGAAAAATCCAACTACTACGAAAAAGTTTTCCGGCCCCAAATTTCCCCCCGTTGGCTTTTCTATAACGATGGGAACATGTCGTTACAACCTGAAACTTTATGTCTTGTTCTTTCTTTACTATTTCCGCATTTCTTTCATTTTCGTTGGGTTGAGGCTGACTTGCCTTGGTGGGAATAGACAAGTGTCATCACATCCATTTTTCGGTGGTGACAAAGTGCTTCTCCTCCAGAAATTTCAACAACTGTTGAATAATGTCTAGATATAACCTTACATAGGTTCTTTTCATGTGTCAAGATTTTTGTTTCCTGGTATCTTCTGACGTTTTTATTTTACCCAAAATAACGGCTATAAAACACTGAGGCAGGTTCTTTGAGCCACTATAATTTCTTAAGAAAGGTCAGTGGACAATTACTATTTCAAGTGGTCATTCACCATCTTTTGTTGTACATAGGACAGTTCACAACATTTGTTAGCCTTTAGATGTAATGGACTTTTGGCCTGGTACTTAGAGGTTTTGGAAAAATATCCCCCTCTTTGTAAAAGAACTCATACAAAATTTTCTCAAAAGTTTTTATTTTCAAAATATAGGGATAGGAAACTGGGAAATGGGATATGATTATAAAGTAGGGAATTGAATCAGTACTAAAACGGTGAAAGTTCATGTAACCAACCAACTGAGTTACTAAGATTTCTCTCAAAATATTATTTGGTTATACATTAGTTTTCACGTAAAGTTTCAATCAAATCTATGTCCAAATTCTTTAGAGTTCAAGAACCGGAAAATATAAACAAAGAGAGATTGACAAACTTACCATTTTATTCATAAAGGTTTGTCTAGATTGTAATATCTTGGAAATCATCGGAAGCTTATTGGGATTGATTAAAAAAAATTATTTTTTTATTTTGCTAGAGGAAATAATAGAAATCAAAAAGGAAATTTGTGAGTTTCTCTATTGTTTCAACAACAACTTATATTTCTTTTTTCTTGTGTTTCCACTCTAAACTTTCACACTTAGGCATACATTTATATAGACACTATACAGTTCTTGAAGAAGATTTGGAATAGTCTAAGTAGAAAATATTTTATGAATTCCGAGATAAATTTAAAATTAATATAAAATACAAAATTAATTTTGACAAGAAAAGGTGGCAGGTTGTTAATTAATTTCACGTGACACCTGCATGTTCTGAGTGACTTATTTAATTTCACTACTTAGATGTGGCAGGTTGTAAATTTCACATGACCCGCAAGTTGTGCAGGTCATCACATTTGAAATTAAATAAAAAACATTTTGTAAATTTCAAGATAATTTTTAAATCAATATCAATACAACACATTAATTTTGACAAGAAAAGTTGTAGGTTGTAAATTTCACATGACACACCCAAGTTCTGTACGACTTATTTAATTTCACAATTTAGTGGAGGTAGATTGTTAATTTCACATGACACACGCAAGCTATGGAGGTCATCACAAACCCCAATAACAGAATCGTCACGAAAATAAATTATATATATAGTGGACATTCTATTATTGGGTGCATCTCCACTATATAATTTTTTTTCCTGAAGATTCTATTAATGGGTTTTTTGATGACCTCCCTAACTTGCGCGTGTCACGTGAAATTTACAATCTACCTCCACTAAATTGGTTAATTAAATAAGTCTCACAGAACTTGCGTGTGTCACGTGAAATTTACAACCTACCACTTTTTCTTGTCAAAATTAATGTGCTGTATTTATATTAATTCAAAAGTTATCTCAGAATTTTATAAAATATTTTATATTTAATTTCCAATTTGATGACCTCCACAACTTGTAGATCACGTGAAATTTACAATCTGCCTCCACTAAGTAGTGAAATTAAATAAGTCGCACAAAACTTGCGTGTGTTGGGTGAATTTTACAACCTGCTACCTTTTCTTGTCAAAATTAATGTTTGTATTTTATATTAATATAAAAGTTATCTTAGAATTCATAAAATATTTTCTACTTAGACTATTTCAAATCTTCCCCAAGAACTTTTAGTGTCTATATATATGTAAGCCTAAGTGTGAAAGTTTAATGTGGAAACAGAAGAAAAAGAAATATAAGTTGTTGAAACAATAGAGCAACTCACAAATTTCCTTTTGCAAAACCAAAAAATAGAAGCTAATGAATCCCAATAAGCCTCTGGTGTTATGCAAGCTTTTACAATCTAGAGAAGGTTTTATGATTAAAATGGTAAGTTTGTCAATATCTCTTTGTTTTTTTTTTCCGATTCTTGAAGTCTAAAGCATTTCGAGATAGATTTGATTGAAACTTTATTTGAAAACTTAGGTATAACGAAATAATATTTTAACGGAAATCTTAGTAACTCAGTTGATTGGTTACCTAAACTTTCAATTTTTTAGTAAGGATTCAATTCACTAGTTTATAATCATATCCCATTTCCCATTCTCCTACCCCTAATTTTGAAAAAAAATTATTTTGAGAAAATAGTTCTTGTTTAGAAAAAAAAAAGTCTTACATGTCCAAATAGGCCCTAATAAGAATTTCATTTCCAAATCAAGAGCTTCATTTCCTAAATTTGATTTTTCTGCAAGTGTAGTCTTTGTTCATCAAAGAAAACATGATAATGTTGAGCAACACTTGCTTACTGAGAACAAATGAAGTTGAATGTCGTGGGAAGCAATTATATTGAGAGAAAAGTCCAAGAATTACTTCATATGTAAACAATAGTGGTGACGATTTGTGATGCATCACCAACTGAAGAAAGGCGACATTTTGCTATTTTTCTCGGTGAAAAATCATTGTTATGTATGCAACCATACACAAAGAAATGTTGTAGAAACATTATTGGTTAGATGAAACTTTTTATGAGAAACTTAACATCTCTAAAGAGGAGATTGAACCTTGTATAAGGAAATCAAAGAGAGATAGAAAAGGGGACATTGAGGAAGAAAGCGTTGATATTCCCTATTCAAATCATACAATTTACTATGAAAAACCTAATCTGGAGAAGGTGTCATCAGGTATGCAATTTATCAATGCAACACCTTAGGATATTCCAATTTAATTCTGATTTTGTAAGACTGCATATGAATTGAGATTAATTAGATATTATTGAAAATTATGGGGTTTTCATATTTTTGAAGAAAAAAATATAACTTAAGAAATTCGAATTGCATGTCCAAAAAATATTAAACTTCAAATCAATATGATTCAAATCACTTCTTTCAAATTATGTCCAAACACGGCTTACATCAAGTTTACATATGTGTTAAACTAATTAACTAACTTGATCTTTAGTGTAGTTAGAGACTTGTATACCAATGTGTCTATAACTTATAAATAAGATCTTTAAACTGCCTTAAAACAAGTAATAACCTCTCTAGTTTAATTTATATTATAAAGTTTGAATAGGACCATGGATTACAAAAGAAATGAAGATTATTGTTGAAACTAATGATTATAAACATGTCATAACATTTTTATGGTCATAAGTCTTTTAAAATTTGTGGCCTTAAATATTCCATAACATTTTTGTAGGAATCTAGTTGTATAGTACTTATACTTATATCAAGTTTGCAGTGGAGGAAGACGAAGAAGCTAAGAGTGAAAGTGAAGAAGATGGTCTCAAGAAGAACAACGTTTCCTTTTGTTAAACTTCAAAGGCGACAATCCTTATTATAAAACTGTTAAAACAATTCACACACAACTTCTTCTGTAAGGTTGAATAATTCTACACATTTTGTTTTCTTGTTAAAAAGATTTTTCATACCTTTACATATAAGTTCACTCTAAATTACATTTTTTCCTAATACACTATATTGTGTATTCTATTTCTATATCCATTGTATTTATACACAATTAGTAAGAGATGAATTAATTAGATGGAAATCCACATATTAGACATGATGGACAAATAGCTAGTTGAATTAGGATTAAGCAACATCAAAGTAAATTTTACATAAACTATTGCCGCAATCAAGAAACTATTTTAATTTCATAATTAATCTATGAAAATAAAAGAAATATTTTTTGCAAGTATTGTACATTAAAAAGAAGAAGCCATGTATATAAGGTATTACACAAGCTTCCTCCCCAATTTATTCATTTATTTAAAGCTTCTTCAATCATCATCCCTGTCTTCCTCATCAACGTCGATAGTGACTTGTAAGATTTCTCTTCTTCACAGTCTCCATCAGCTACTTCCTTGTTATAAGCTTCATTTCTCTTATGGTATTCCTCCATACCAGATAAAGAACTTTTTTCAATCCTTATTTAGATGCCTCTTTAAAGTAAATAGTCACCATTCTGTAACACCTCAAAACTAGACATAGACAACGCAGCAGAAAATCATCTGAACCAGTGAACCACGACAGGGTTCACAGACTGTGATAGGGTCCACGGTCCATTGACCTGCCTGTGGACTTAGCCCTTCCAACAGAGGTGGACCACGGGACCCTTCACAAGCCGTGGACCACCTCACAGGCTGTACTGGTGCTCGTGGAAGTGAGTCAGAATCCCTCAAGACCTGACATCAGACCATGGAGCCTTCTACGGGTCGTGGTCTCGATGACGGGCCATGGGAGGGTCTATAGAACTGAGCCAGCAGACCACCAACCCAAGTGAAGAGCCATGCCGACCTTCACGATCCGTGGTCCTTCACATGGGTCGTGGTAGGGCTCGTGGTAGAACCACCCAGAACCAGCAGCTACTTGATCAAGGACCACGAACAACTGCGTCAGATTTTTAAATAGGGTCGTTTTGGTCTTTCCTCCTATGCATTGGACCCATAAACTACGTAGTTTTGGTCATTTTTAGCCTAGTAAACTAATTAGAACTTACCCTAATCAATAATTCACCAAAATCAAGCGAAACTTAGAGAAAATTAGAGAGAGAAGTCGAGCAGCCCTCCAACAAAAATGTAGCAAGGTTTTCATCAGTTCCAACCCCGAAAATGAATGATTTCTTTGTGAATTTCATCACCAGGTATGTGGGATTTAACTAGTGGGTTCCTTTCACCCATTAGATCCCTAGAACTCTATCAGTTTCTTGATTCTTTCCATATTATCTAGGCCTAGGTTTCTAGAATTTCAGTAGATTATTATGAATTATTATTTTAATGTTCCTAATTAGATTATCATGTAGTCGTATTGTTGTCAACATGGGGTGCACTAGTGTTATTCGTGAAAAAGAAAGATGGTTCTCTCAGAATGTGCATTGACTATCGGCATTTGAACGAAGTCACAAGCAAGAATAAGAACCCTATCCCCAGGATTGATGACCTGTTTGACCAACTTTTGGGTGCTAGTCATTTTTAAAAGATAGACCTCAGATCCAGTTATCATAAGCTCAGAGTCAAAGATATTCACATCCGGAAAACATCTTTCAGAACTCAGTATGGTCATTATAAATTCGTAGTTTTGTCATTTGGACTAATCAATGCTCCTGCACCTTTCATGGATTTGATGAACAAAGTGTTCAAGTATTATTTGGACTTGTTCGTTATCGTCTTTATTGATGATATCCTCATTTACTCTAGGAATGAGGAAGAACATGCGACTCATTTGAGAGTTGTCCTACAAACTCTCAAAGATCGCCAGTTTTTTTGTTAAGTTTAGCAAATGTGAGTTTTGGTTGCAATCAGGTTCTTTCCTCAGGCATATTGTGTCTAGCGAAGGGATCTGAGTTGATTCTCAGAAAATAGAAGCAGTGAAAAAATGGCCCAGACCTACCTCTGTTACAGATATCAAAAGCTTCTTGGGTTTAGCTGGTTATTACAGAAGGTTCGTGGAAGGATTTTCATCCATAGCCTCTCCATTGACTAAGTTGACTCAGAAAAAGGTTAGGTTTCCGTGGTCAGATGATTGTGAGCAAAGCTTCGCAGAACTGAAAACTAGGTTGACTACTGATACGCTCAAATTACACCTCCCTAAAGAAGCATAAGCAATCGTTATCAAGTAAAGAACCCAACTTGTAGGTTAGGGTCGATCCCACGAGGAAAATGGTTTAGACTTAACTTTAACCAACAATTATATCCATTTAGTCAAATTACTTCCAGAAACAAGTAATTAAAGAGGGGGATTTGTGAAACAAAATGTAAGAATTCAGTAAGTAATCAGTAAACAAAAGTCAATTTTGGTTGTTATCAAGATGAGAGAATTAACTAGGGTATACGTGTTCCCCACAAGCTCATAACGCAGTAATTCTAGTAACAACAATCATTTCCTAGTGTACTACATGCAAAGTGATAAGCTAGGTATCTCTAAATCCTTGGTCCGGCATCTAGAGAATTTCACCCTCACCTTGGTCCCGCACGTGTGTATAATTTACTAACCCTTACATTTACCTCATATTAAACATCACATCGATGTTCGGCTTAGTTATTACTTCGCACCAATCGACACTAGACTATTAGATAGTATCACACTAAATCTATGTTGATAATTCTTTTCTTGTTGATTACCTCCTTGGTCAGGCAAGTAGTAACAAGGCGAGTTCTAACGTTGTGCACCGTTAAAAAGACTCTTAAATGAAAGAATTATCAATGCATGCAAACCACTATTCAAGAATTTCTTATTTACTATTCATACTTTGTTAATCACTCATGGTTCCCACAACCCTAGTTGTGGAGTTTAGTTACCCATAATCATATGAACACAATTCATTGTTTTAGATGAAAGAATTATGAACTTACGTAATT
>JAJONZ010004744.1:0-29583 GCA_029582445.1 Solanum paucissectum
TTTATATTGCACTTGTTTTAAACTGCTTTATAATGAAATGAGTTCAGTTAAGTATTCATGAGTTGAGAAGAGTCAAGGTAAGTGTTTCTTTCAGAATCCTTTCAAGCCTATATCTGTTTTAGCATTCCAACTCACATACTCGTACATTCAATGTACTGATGCCAGTTGGCCTGCATTGTATTATGATGCAGACGCAGGTAACTAGGATCGGCATCCAGCGCATCGTTGATCCAGTGAGCAGTCCAGAGTCTGTTGGTGAGCCTCTTTGCATTCCGGAGGATCCCTTTTGTTTACTTTCAGTATTAGATAGTTCATTAGGATGTCGTGGGCCTGTTCTTACATCAATCTCAGTTATTAGAGGCTTCATAGATAGACAGTCAGTTAGTCATTTGTCTTTACTTTGTTATTGACTTATGTTCAGAGTTGAGTTGCCATTTTGGCTAAGTTAAATGTTTATTTTTAAAACATTATGAGTTCAGTTTGAGCAGTTCAGTTTATTCTTTTAAAGTACATTTATAGTGTTTGATCATTATAAATATGCATATAGTCTTCCGTTGAGTTAAGTAAGCCAGGCCAAGGGTTCACTTGAGGCCAGTAATGGTCTTCGAGTGCCGGCCACGTCCAAGGTATAGGCTCGGGGCGTGACACAACCGATTCAAGTTAGTTATGTCGGAATGTGGCAACCGATCCCATAGTTATGCCAGAACGTGGCAACCGATCCAATAGTTATGCCGAAACGTGGCAACCGATCCAAGTTAGTTATGCCGGAACTTGGCAACCGATCCATTCAACACATTACAGTCACAAACACAAGTATATCCTTAAGATCATACATTTATGTCATGATTTCATATCAATGATAATTCACCCATCTTATTCACAACAAGTGTGATCAACAATGCAACATTATCAACATACGCTAATTTTTCATACTTGGCCCTAGTTCATCATCTAAGGCTTCTTCTAGGGTTTAATCACAATTCATCATAAATCTTCAAAACAATCACTCCAATTTATGGTCTCGCATACATTCATAATTCTAGTTCCAATTATGATTGTATGCTCTTATTCTTGAACAATTCTATCCAAGATAGCAATTCTAGAAGCCCTAACAAGTCATCAATTTCTCTTCTCAAGTCATAAACCCAATTACTTAATTTCTAGGAATTACTCATGGAATTCACTCGGTGCACAAAGGTCTACACATAAACCCTACCATTGATTTACATATATTACATGGTGAGCACATATTTAAACTACTCAATTCATAAACCTAACCTACCTGGGCGCCAAGCAAATACACGGAGTTTTGACTTTGTTTCTAGTTTTCTGGGCTTCGCGACTGTGAATTTGGCCAAGAATCCGCAAGATATTGTCCTCCTCGCGTTAGAATTCTTCTTCTCCTTCCTTCCCAAGCTTAGAGCAGCTTTTCTGAGGTTTCCAGGGTGTTTTACGACTTATTTAGGTATTTTAGAAAGAAGGAGAAAATAGGATTTCTCGTAATTTACGTTTTGTCTCGCTTATCCTGCTCTGGCACCAATTTACCCTGCCCTGGCGACATCTAGCCCGCTCTGGCGGGAAAATGGCCCAAAAAAATTTCCCGGATTTTATTCCTCCTAAATAACGACGGTTTGGGTCGTTACAATATATAGATAATTATTTCTAATAGACTGTAGATTCAAGTAAAGTATAACGAAATCAAGGTGAAGAAGCATATATATATCGTAAGGTTTTGTATCAACAAGGTAACAACACTACAATTCCTCCCTAATTGAAAAATATAAAAAAAAAATTGATAATCTATAATTAATCCATCACTAATTATGAACTTTATTGTTAATTAGCTATGGAATTCTCCCATGGCTAATTTCTATCTTTTCTTAGTAGTGATATAACTTTACATTTTCCTTAGCTAGCGTTTGGAGATATATTTTGGGAGTAGTTTTTGAGAAGTTATCTTTAAATATGTGCTTGCCTATAAAATTTTATTAAATTTTTAAAATCTGATCTTCAAATATTTTGATTTCAACTTTTCAAAAATGGACTCAAATCAATTTTTGAGACTTCCAAACTAGTCAATTGCATGAAGTAAAACTATACATTCGGACTTAGAAGCCAATAGAAACTTATGAGGGTATTGGAAAGGAGGGAGAAAGAAAAAATAGCAGCTCAGTGCATTAATCTTTCGTTATCTGTAATATTCGAGTAAGGATTGAATCATATTTTAAAAAATTGTTCATAATCTTACCTTATATTTCTACAAGAGGTCATTTCCACTACTTAAACTGATGATTCGGTGATCCAACGACTACAATTTTTCATGTTACATCAAAGTTTCGCTTTATCGTAAGAAAACAATAAACAAGACAATTAAAACTAGAACTTAATAGTACTAAGTGATGTTATTAATTTCAATAATTTGTAATAAAGGGTAATTTTATATAAGTCAATGAGACCATCACAAAAATTAAATTTGATATTCCACCAACAAGCCAAATCACATTAGTAATGGTACATTGCCAGTTATACATTACCAAAATCTTGCCTACAACTTTGCCTGTGCCAAACTATAGCTAGCTGTTTTTATTTTTCTTCTAAAATAATATAATCTCTTTTGATATGTCATATCACTTCAAATATCCAAAAGGAAAAAAATAAGCTGTTCAAATATTCTTGTGGTCTAAAGTAAATATAAAATAGACAAGAAAAAACATGTTTTTTTGCATTATATATCAATATCTTCTTGCTATGTTTATTATAGCAAACTCCAAAATAGCTTAGATATATACTTCACAATCATCTCATTAAAAAAAAAATTAACTATGAACTTCGTCGATAACATTATTTTAATGACAACTCATTGCTAATCAATCGTTCCATAGAATTAGTGACATATTTTGATGCTTTGTTATAAAATTTATCAGTCGCTAATTTTTATTTTATTTTTTAGCTATGAACTTTATCGATAAGATAATTCTATCACAACTTGAATAGAATTAGTGTTAGTGATCATACATCCTTTCTATTGTATGATCAGACTTTGCTTTATGCCAAATGTTGGATTTTTTAAATTTTTTTTAAAATAATTATATTGATTTTATTTACTGATAGTTAACTATATACCAAAAACAACTTAATTCTCTACATGTAGATTTGAACTCATTATAAATTGATTATAATTTTTATCTTGATTGTTAAACTACGACAATTCTTCTTCTTTATCCATACATGATACGACTATTAATATGTAAGCTAAAGGGCTTCGATAATTTAATCTGACATTTTATTTTTTCCTTTATCATTTGTTTTTTTACATCTAAAAATGATTTTTTATAAGATTATGTACAATAAAATACTTTAAAATGTAATTTGATTCAAGCTAATGGATAAAACGAGAAGATCTTAAGAGAAATCTTCACTATTCTAAATAGTGGAAAAAACTTTTTGAAAGTCGGTCAAATTGATGAAATTGATTAATTTACATATAGTTTTTGATACAACCGTTATAATTAATCGAATGTAAGTAGAGATCTAGTTCATCACAAATTTACTAGTTATTTTATGTTCAGCTATCGATTTAGTGTATTTATTTTTTCTTAAATTCAAATTTGGAATTGATAATATGTATTAGTCAGTCACAAACCCCTAGTAATTGAATTTAATCCTCCACAAAAAAAAAATCCACATATTTTGATCAATTCAAGATTAAAAAATGGGGTTGCTCCCTCAGCAAAACTAGGATAAAGTTGATCACCAAAAAATCTCTATTCAAGATAAATTCATGACCATATATACTAGATAGTTTTCTAAATTAGATGAATTTAATTTATTACTATTAAATATCAGGTGATGTATGTTTGGACAATAATATATCATATGATGAGAAAATGACATCTTAACCAAGCATATGATATAGTTGAAGAAAAAGGATAATTAAGACAGCAAAACTTGTCCATTTTTTTTTGTACTAAAATTTGTTTTCATTTTCTGAGAGAAATTCTTATGAAGCTTCAAAATGGAAGGAAAAAAAAACAGGAAATATCTTGTTATTTTTGGTGTCTACTTTTTAATTACACCACAGACAAGATGAACTGTGATTGAAGTTTTCTGTTTCTCTAGTTTTTTTTTTTGGCTTTTAAAAAATAATAATATACATACATAAGATTGAGTTAGAATTTTAAGAATGGAAAAATTCCTAATAAGAAACACTTTTTTTCTCTTAAACGAAACTTATCTGACACGAATCTAAAAAGTAAAAATCAAAAATAATTATTTTTAAACTTATAATTGAAAAATAGCCACAATTCAAACATGAGATACTCCTAATTTTTAAATAAAGGAATCAAAAAACATTGTATTTAATTAATTAAAAATTAAAGTGTATTAATTAGTTACATATACTAAGAATCAAACTTAAAATCTATTATAATTAAGAGACTAAAATCGCTATTATTATATCTATTCAAATATTGTTTAAAAAGAACCTACAATACGTGTGAATATAATTTAGCTCGAACAAAATAAAAAGGAAGGTGATCGAGAGGACTCAAACTTTCAGTCTCCTTTATGACAAAAGATTTCTTACATATAAAAAAAATGAATTGAATCGAGAGGCAATACTTATGCTCTTCTTTATCGATAGAATTTTCAATCTAAGACGAAATATTCTCAAAACACCAAGAGCCATATTTATTTGAAAATGCCCCTTCAACGAAAGATTCTTTTATCATCTTTTTAGTTTTTTTTTTCCAGTTTAACAATGATGAGTACTTGAAAGACCAGACAAAGAATCTTATCAAAATATGCTTTTTAATAAATCACATCATATTTCTTAAATAAATCCATTCAAGAAAAGCAAAAAAAGAAAAAGAAAATTTACAATAAAGTTTTGAAGAAGAAAAAAATTGGAACCACCAGACAAAATCATTGCACGTTCCACTATTATTCTTCGTGTCTTACGCGTCTTTCTTTTTTCAATTTATTTTCTTCATTTTACCAAGTAAATAAAAAAAAATGTACAGTATAAATAAACTAAAAATAAATTATGTTCCTAAAATAATCTAAGATGATGAAAGTCGGACTGATAAGTACTTATTTATTTTTTATTAAAAATCCCAATTCTAAATCTCAAAACATAAATCGCTTTTGGTGAAAGTCTTTTACTATTAAAGTGAAACTCTTTGATACAAATTAAGATCAATCGAGTTTCAAAATGAATATATAATATTATTTTTCTAAAAGAAAGAAGTTAAAGCCACTTTTTAATGGTATATATAGGCATCCTTTGCTTTTAAAAAAAATAAATTATTTATTAATATGATAGCCATCTTAAGCACTACTTAATTGCTCAAGAAACAATTTAATGAGTTTAAGGTATCTTGGAAAAATTCAACATTCACATGTAATATTTCGAAAGATAATAATGAGGAGAGTTTATAAATAAAATATAACTATCATTTTAACATTGAAAAAGATATTTGTAATAATTATTTGTTCATGGTTACTAGATTCCTTGCTAATTTTATGGTTCTTTTATTCTATCTATTTTGGGATGACAACGGGGCGATGTGAGGCAATGCAATTTTGGTTTATGGAGATTCAGAGTGAGTTGAAATATTTTTTTTAAAAAACTAATGCGGGGTGAGCAGGTATTTGTGTGAGTTTAAATAAATAAAAAATGATATTATTCTCATAAATTTACTTTAAATTATATGATATCGCAACTATTGTTGTTCATCTTGTATTCCTAAGATACTTAAAACAAAACTTTGAAGAACTTTGTAAGAAACAACAGAGTTTAAAGAGTATTTTCAAACTAGAAAATTAAAACTAGTAGAGAAAATAGAATCAGAAACAATAAAAAAATATTTTTCTCAAAGAAAGAAAATCGAGCCCACTGAATGCACAGTGTCGCCTTAAGGAAATTATTCCCCTCAAGTACCCGAGGTTAATGGAATATATCTTCCCAGGATAGAACGATCTTACTCACTGGTGTATCAGTACCTAAAATCACGGTGTCAGCGAACCACTCAACGGCAGTAAAGTACACTTAGAATACTAGATTTATTAGTAGTAGCAGAAGTCCAGAAAAAATCGTTCTTTTTAACTAAAATGAGAGGAAATCCCTCAATTTATAGAAAACAAATGGTAGTATGAAAAGGTTCTTATTGTGCCTTACCAGAAAGGTCACAAACCTTTGGAAAATTCACAATCTTTCGGAAAGGTCACAACCTTTCATAAAAGTCACAACTTTTCATAAAAGTCGCAACTTTTCATAAAAGTCGCAACTCTTCATAAAAGTCGCAACTCTTCATAAAAGTCGCAACTCTTCATAAAAGTCGCAACTCTTCATAAAAGTCATAACTCTTCATAAAAGTCATAACTCTTCATAAAAGTCGCAACTTTTCATAAAAGTCACAACTTTTCATAAAAGTCACAACTCTTCATTTTCCATTCACACCTTTTAAAACCCAACAATCCCCCGCATGAACGGGGAATGACCCCAAGACAAAGAAATGGACAAGTATGTTTACTTTACAAGCAAGAATTAATTGCATCTGGATAAGTAGATTTCCCCTTTGACTTTTCGTAGTGAACATATGTCGGATATACTCAGTCAATCGATAGATGCAATATCTTTGAACCGTTGAGCTTGGTGTATACCTAGACAACCATATGTCACACAATTAATCCTTTACCGTTTATGGTTCTTACGATTGTGTTCGTTTCAGCCATGAACACAACATGGTTTCATGAGTGTATAGAGAATATGCTTTTGACAAAAAATTCTCTTTGAAGCGGCTTCCACTTCACACTCACATAGGTGATTTCTAATCGTGTCATCTCGTAGATACACTATTTGATCAAATCTGCAAAACTTAGCAAATCATTAAAAACTTTAAGCTTTATTAACTCATTAACAAGCCTTAATGTTTTAACCTCGTTCCTGAACAATGTCTTCATCATGAGAATGGATTGAGTTGATTGACAATGTTGAACCGTCAGTCACAACTTTATTTTTCTCCTTGAATCTAGCTCTTGGGATCTCCAGTCTGCTAGATAGAGTTACCGCCATGATGACTTGTCCTAAGTCGTAAACCCATTTCCTTAGATAATCTTTCAACTTTCTCTCTAGTTAGGCCTTTTTGTAAGTGGATCCGACGCATTATCATTTGACTTTACATAGTCAATTGTGATAATTTCACTAGAGAGTAATTGTTTTCTAACGGTATTATGTTTATCTCTTATATGATGAGACTTTCCGTTATACATCATGCTCCATGCCCTACCTGTTGCATCTTGACTATCAAAGTGTGTGCATACTGATGCCAAAGGTTTGGACCAAAAAAGAATATCTATCAAGAAATTCCAGAGTCTTTCAACTTATTCACCGGCCTTATCTAGAGCACCTAGCTCAGAGATCATTGTAGAGCTAGCGATACATGTCTTTTTGGAAGATTTTCAACAGACTGCTCCTCCACCAAGAGTAAATACATATCCATTCGTGGATTTTACTTCATTTGATCTCGGTGATCCAATTTGCATCATTATATCCTTTCAATACTGCTGGATATTGTTATAATGCAAGACATAATTTTGAATATGTTTTAAATACCCCAAAACTCTTTTGATTGTCATCCAATGAGTTTGATTGGGATTACTCGTGAACCAACTCAGTTTACTAATAGCACATACTATATCTGATCGCGTACACTTCTTGATATATATCATGCTTCCCAATACTCTAGCACAATCCAATTGTGAGTCACTTTCGCCTTCACTCATTTGAAATGCAAAGCTCACATTTATTGGAGTCTTGACAATACTGAAATTCAAATATTTGAACTAGTCAAATACCTTTTTAGATGCAATGAGACCGTGGCAATGCTAAACATTATGGAGTTCTAAGGATTCTTATACCTAAGATCGCATCAGCAACTCCAAGATCTTTCATATCAAACTTGGTTTCTAGCATACGTTTAATAACATTTATGTCATTAGTGTCTCTACTAATGATCAACATGTCATCAATATGCAAACAAACAATGACCGTGTGATTTTAATGTAAACACATTTATCACTTCCATCATTCTTAAATCCATTTGCCAACATGGTTTGATCAAATTTCTTATGTCATTGTTTGGGTGCTTGCTTTAGTCCATTAAGTGACTTAACAAGTTCACACACTTTCTTTTCTTTACCAGGAACCACAAAATCCTCGGGATGTTCGATGTAAATTTCTTCCTCCAATTCTCTATTTATGGAAATTATTTTCACATTCATTTGATGAATTTGGAGGTCATATACCGCAGCTAATGCAATTAACATCCGAATGAATGTAATTCTAGTTACTGGCGAGTATGTGTCGACAAAATCAAAACCCTATATTTGTCTACAACCTTTGACAAAAAGTCTTGCTTTGTATTTGTCAATAGTTCCATCGAATTTCATTTTCCTTCTGAAGATTCACTTTGAATCCAAAGGTTTATTTTCTAGAAGAAAATAAATTAACTTCCAATACGGTTGCTCAAGATTGCATCAATCTCACTATTGACACCATCTTTCCAAAAGAATGAGTCTACAGAAGACACAAGAAATGCTACAAAATCATATTCGAAGGAAGTAGATATCTTTTGACATTTACTAAGCCTATGAATCTCTTTATTAAGCACGTTCTCTTTTTTTCCTTTCCAAGGTCCTTTAGACCCTTCACTAGACTACTCAAGTCTAATTTTACAATCCACAATCATTTTTAATCCTTTTAGAAATAGGAACTTGGACTTTGTCTAGACACCCCCACACTTTGAAGTATTTTAAGTTGGATTTCCTTCCTTTCCATTTCTCATATATATGGAATAGATTGTGTCCTGAACAAACAAAATTGTTTTCTTTTTGAAAAGACAGTAAGGATAGTTCCTCTACATAAGTCTTGTGGTAAACCTGAACTTATAAGTAATGCAATCATCATTTTCTTCAAAGTTTGGTTTTTTTTTTCATTCTGCAATTCCATTAGATTTAGGTGAATAGGACAGTAGTTTGATGGATAAATCCATTTTCCAAACATATTTCTGCAAAAGGAGATTTATATTCTCCATCCCTATCATTTCTTATCTTTTTCCCAACTGATATTCAACTTCAATACTATATTGTCTAGACATTTCTATTGCTTCATCCTTACCATTCAGCAAATAGACATAGTCGTTTCTAATGCAACTGTCAATGAAAGTTATGAGATAATTTTTCCCACCACGAGATGGTGTTGACTTCATATCACAAATGTCAGTGTAAATCAACTCTAAGGGATTAGAATTCCTTTCGACAGATTTATAAGAATGCTTAGCATACTTAGATTCCGCACAAACTCGACATTTTTATTTATTGCACTCAAAGTTAGACAAAACTTCTAAGTTGATCAGTTTTCCTTACAAAGTTTTGTAATTGGCATGCCCCAAGTGTTCATGTCACAAACAGTTTGACTCAAGCAAGTAGGAACAAATAAAAATATTGAGTTTGAAAAGCTCTCCGCGAGGTAGCTTTTTCTCACAAATATTTTGTTCCTATTTCTTACAATTTTGTGTGATACAAACATTGTTTAGAGTCATCACCTTGTCAAATGTCCTTTTCGGAAGGACATTTCCATAACTTTCAATTTGATTGTTATAGAACTACCCATGAACAAAGTTTCATCGGGTCCAATAAAGGCAATATAGTCCTGCTTCTTTTGCAAAACATGAAAAATGACTATTCACCAATATTCATGTCTATACAAATAATTATATTTAATAGACATATATCTTTTCATGAAAAGTCACAACATTTTAAGTGACACATTTTCATAAAAGAACTCAATCATTTTGAACAAGTATACATATAATTTGGTAGTTTCATACTAGTCATACCATATACTAGTAAAAGAGAAACTCAACGACCACAATATTAAATATACTTCAAGAATTTTGTGGGTCTAACATAATACAAAAGTATCATCGAATTTCATATCTTGTGCTCCAAATTTAAATTAGACACCAAGTCTAATTTTATCTTATTCATAAGAATAGAACCCCACACATTTTAAATATGATCTCAAGAATATTTTTCAAGTATTTGAAAATAGTTCTTCCACATATTTTTTTTTCTCATGCTATCAAAGTGTCATTGGCAACATGAAACCTCTTTTGAAAATATTATTCTACAAAAGAATTATAGTGCTTCAATTCTCTTTGATAATCTTTACACAATGTCAAAGTTCATTTCATAGAGGCACAAAATCACAAACTCTAAGTCATTGGTATTTTTCCTCTATCACAAATAGACATACCACTTAGTATTTAGAATACTAACAATAAAGATAAAAAGAATTTGTACAATTTATTTCTATATAACAGTGAAGTTTATAGAAAGTCAAAAGTACAACATTGACTTATTATGTGAAGTTTTCATATTCTTCAAACCAATAGCATAGTCTAATTATCCACAGTAGAAAACTACAAAAGTTTTTTTTAGTCTCCAAACAGAATTAAACATATTCTTAGATTAGCACATAGATATGCTTTTCTTTTCAAATAGCCTTCCAACTATAACATTTTGACATACTATTTTATCAAACAAAAATGTGCATCTCTCATTCTGCAAACTAAAGAATTTTAAAGGCAATTTTGCCAAGGAAATTCATTCAAAAATCATATGGTTTGCAGATCTTTTTCCAAAACATACATGATAAATATCAAAACTGTTAACTTTTAGAAACTATTTTCCTCCTTAGATAAATAATAAGAAGGTTACCTGGTGTAATCTTTAACCGAAATACCACCAATTCTTCTAGTACATTCTCACTTCGACCTTGCTAAACAAAGCACTGAATTCTAGAGAAGTAATGCATTAATCTTCTACTTCCATGATTTGTTTCTCTCAATCAGTAGAATACAAGAAATACCAACAATATAATAATTTCCTTAAGATTGTTGTTCATCTTGTATTCAAAACTTTGAAGAACTTGGTAAGAAACAGAAGAGTTTAAAGAGTATTTTCAAACTAGAAAATTAAAACTAGTAGAGAAAATAGAATCAGAAACAGATTAGAAACAATAAAAAAATATTTTTCTCAAAGAAAGAAAATCGAGCCCACTGAATGCACAGTGTCTCCTTAAGGAAATTATTCCCCTCAAGTACCCGAGGTTAATGGAATATATCTTCCCAGGATAGAACGATCTTACTCACTGGTGTATCGGTACCTAAAACCATGGTGTCAGCGAACCACTCAACGGCAGTAAAGTACACTTAGAATACTAGATTTATTAGTAGTAGAAGAAGTCCAGAAAAATTCGTTCTTTTTAACTAAAATGAGAGAAAATCCCTCAATTTATAGAAAACAAAGGGAAGTGTGAAAAGGTTCTTATTGTGCCTTACCAGAAAGGTCACAAACCTTTGGAAAAGTCATCTTTCGAAAAGGTCACAACCTTTCATAAAAGTCACAATTCTTCATAAAAGTCGCAACTTTTCATAAAAGTCACAACTCTTCATTTTCCATTCACAAATTCCCTCATTCAGGACAGATGGAAGCAGGTTATGGATCTGTTCAAGTTGGTCGATCAATCCCTTTTAAAACCCAACATTGCACTGTCTCATTTGCCATTCCTAACCCAATTAAGCTATATTAGTGGGTATTAATAATATATAGTAAACGAAATTACTTTGTAAGTCACCAAAAGTTACTTTTTTTCTCAACTACATTAATAAGGTTCACATCAAAATTTACTAATTATCACATTATGAATAGTTCCTAATACTTTTTTAGTGTTTCATCCTTTTAAACTTATACGCGTAATCTATGATCTTGTTGAAAGGAAATTTCCTTCATATTTCTACTAATTAGGCTACTAAGCTTCTTTGTAATCATTTTTCAAAATTAATTATTATTATTAATTTCTACAAAGTTTGGTTGATTAGAAAGAAAAGAAAATGGGTGGGTAGATAACAAATCTAGCCACTTAACTTTTCCCAAAAAATTGCAACTTGAGCGTACATAAGTACTCATGCATATCGAGGCAAAATCAACATTTGAAATTTATGTATTATAAATTATAATTTTATTTCCATGTTATCGAGTTTTAAATAAAGATAAATACAAAATTTAAATTAAAACCATTTTATTTAACTGAACTCTGAACCAACGCTCTAGCTTCGCCCAGGTCCACAATATAATGGACCATATTAATTATGTTCATATAAATAGTAAAAAAGGATAGGAGAATCCCATGGCCTAATTTGACTGAAAATAGATAAACAAATGTTTTTATTTTTTAAACATATGTAGGACTTAATCATTTATATTCTTTAGTTGCCCATTACTATGTTTATTTTTCTTAGAATATTGTTAAGTAATAGCTAAAAGTACTATGCTAATATTTCCTTTTCTTTTTTTTTGATTAAAAAGAGGGGATTTTTTATTTCGACGAAATTCTCTTTGCTCTTATACACAATTTAAAACATGCAAAAGAGAAACTAGTAATTTCATGAAGAATATTTAAAATTTAATATATACGTATAAAAAGTAAATATAAAATATTAGAAATTTGTATATTTCACTCTTTCTTTTGGGCTGTGTCAACAAGTAAATGATGATTGTGTTGATAATTTGTTGGTGGGAGGGTGCATTTTTTTTCCTTTTTCTTTTTTTCTATTAAAAAGGTTTAGTCATTATTTATTGAGAGAAATAAAAATTCTTGAAAACTAAAAGTACTCTACTATTTCAGGTGACTTTTAGTTTAAGTAAGAAGAAAAGTAATACTTATTTAATAACCATTTAATATTCTCAAGTATACTGACTCGATTAATTTAGGTTTTCGTTTTACATAGAGATCGAAGCATTTTGTAATTGAATTTCTCCACTATTACAAAAGAAGCATGAATTGCAAACAACAACAGATACCGATTTTCGTTAAAAAATAAAATTTTATCGCTAATGTTATTTAACAATGAATTAGTGATGTAATATTAAAAGCAATGTTAGTACGATGTTATTTGATGATAGCAGTGGCAGAACCAGAATTTTGAATAAGGGGTTCAAAATCTGAGAAGTAAACACACGAACTAGTGGAAGGGGGTTCGACATATATTATACATACCTAAAAAATAATTTTAACTATGTATAAATAGTAATATTTTCCGCCGAAGAGGGTTCGGATGAACCCCTAAGTATATGTTGCCTCCCCCCTGGATGATAGACTAACGATGAATTTTATAGTTAATTCATATTTTTGAAGTAATCTTATAATTTTAGCTTGAGATCACTAATTAAGAATGAAAGAATCTCATTCATACCTCGCATCTCTTAACAGAGTAAATAATGGTTTGAAAACATTGTACTCACATTTATTCTTAAAGGAAAATTATGCTTATTTGGCAACTTAAATTGACCTTTAAGTAGAAAAATAACAAATTAAGGTAACACAAATTGAAAAAGGTGTAGCACTTTAGCTAGCATTTCCGTGTCTTGTCTTTTATTTCATTATTTTCAACAATATCTCATTTTGAGTTTTCAAATTAGAAAAGTTTAAACCAAATTAAGACAAACACAGAAAAAAAATTAATATAAAATTCCTCAAGAGAGGGTCAAATCAAATACTTACAACACACACAACAAAACATATTATATATGAATACTTATATAGGATGACTTTACCGATAAAAGAGTTATGGTGGAGTGGTAAGTATTCATCCTTAATAAGATGACTCAAGTTTAAGTTCCCCTGAATACGAAGTCGCCTTTGTTAGAGAGTATTTTATTCCCTATGTGGAACTTCCAATCAGCTCAAATACAAATATCGAACATCATAGAAAATTAAAAAATATACATAGGATTAATCATATACAACATGTAAACCAAAGTTTATTAGTCTAGCTAGTAGTATTAGTAATGGAGTGGTAAGTATTCCTTTATTCTTAATCAGAAGTCTCGGTGAGTTGCCTTTGTTAGTGATGCTTTACTCTAATGTACGATTTTTCGACGTGAATTTAAGTTTAGTCGAACTTTAATGTGGATATCAGACACTGAATAGGAAGAAGAAAAAAAACCCAATTCACATAATGAGTGTCATTTTTCTTTCCTTATCCCCTATATAATGAAAAATATTTTAAAATAAATTTAAGTTACATTCATTAACAAATAAAATATAATATTAATGGAGACATGAGACA
Source organism: Solanum paucissectum (assembly GCA_029582445.1). Lineage (NCBI taxonomy): Eukaryota > Viridiplantae > Streptophyta > Magnoliopsida > Solanales > Solanaceae > Solanum > Solanum paucissectum. The sequence continues at coordinate 14,196 of JAJONZ010004744.1, forward strand.
ATGAACTTAACCAAAAATTAGAAGTCTGCCAAAAATCTGAGTTCCCCTAAAAGCTATACCATGCTTTGCCCATACATAACCAACACTCATATGGACCCTCCTTTTTATTTCACATGGTAGGCTTCTTCTTCCCTTTTTTGTGCTCATTATTTTTAATTTTTTTATTCGATATCTGATAATTATATTTTAGTTGATTAAATTTAAATTTAGATACTATAGGGTTAATTTTAGGAGCGACCCTTTCAACAAATTTTCTTTTTTATTCAAGGAGTTTAAATCTGAGATCTCTAATTAATAATACAAAAATCTTAATTATTCCATCATAATTCATATTAATTTCTTTTATCTAGTATTCAAAATTACTATATTTGATATTTGTGGACGATAAGAACACTAAAATTATAAAATACTTTATATTGAAAGATCGTTTATATTCCCGAAAACGCAAATTCAATATCTCATACTCCCTTTATTTTTATTTGTTTATCTTTATCTTTTATTAAGTTTAAGAAAGAAAACTTTTTTATTGGTTTTTTTTATTCGATTTTTTTACATGATATGTTTAAATTATAAGATTAAACAATATATTGATATATTCATCATATCTCTAATTTAAGATTATAAGATTTAAAGTAGTATTTTTTATTTTGTTAAATCTCATATTAATTCTAATTAAAATCTGACAAACAAATTAAAATAAAGAATATAATTGATATAAATTGTGTCAAATTTTCCTTTTTGCCTTATACCGAAATGTTTTACTTTGTATCTCATGTAATTGATATAAATTGTGTGAAAATTTTCTTTATTTTATTTTATAACTTAATAAATTCATTGCTTAAAACACTAAAATAAATCAATTGTCTCGCTTTACTTTTTTTAGTAATGCATTTCTTGCTATAGATTGAAGTGAAAGTCCTTCCGCTGATTTAAGGCGTTTAATTTGTGCATTTTTCAACTAGTTTATTTTCCGATGAATTTGTTTCTTTTTTAATCAAAAATTTTGATTTTGCTTTGAGAGCATTTTTCTAAATGTGATCAATTAGGGAATACTATCTCACACACACACACATATATATATATATTACCATTAATTAAGAGTTTTATGTACATTTAGACACAATATTTTTTATACCAGATATACTAAATAAAGAGAGGTGAGCGAGATATTCATGTATCCCAATTTCCAAATACATACAAATCGCACTAAATACATGTATATGTATGTATATGGGATACATATGAGAGTGATGAGCGAGTTAGGATAGAGACGAACAAGATTATTTGTCTATGTATCCTAGATACATACGACGAAACCACTTGGATACAATGTATCTGGAAGAAATTACATCTAATTTTAACTCATGTATCCTGATATACATGTATCTTATCGTATATAGACATATGTGAACACACGAAAATCTTATAAAATTCGTAATACTGCAAATTAGAGTGTATCTAATTATAACTAAAGTTTTGTTTTGACCAATCACAGTGAATATCGAACACCGAACGAGAAATACCATACCCCCAATAACACCACCCACCCACTCACCCCACCTCTCAAACCCCAAGATATACAATCCAACGTACCTTATTTTGCTCCACAAGCACAAAACTCATCTTGACCATCCATCATTTTCCATTGAATCCTCCTTGAAGTCTCTTCCATATGGGCGGCTCAACTTGTCCCACTCTTGTCCCCTAAATGTTGCTTCACTTGTCTTAAACCTGCTCCTCTTCCTGCCGACAACTTTACCTTGTCTTTGTCCCAAATTTATGCACTTTCAACAAATTATTTTTTTTCATAAAAAAAATTATTCTTCAATACCCCCACCCCCTAACACCTCCTTCCCTCGACCCCACCCACCCCACCCCCACCTAAAATCCCTTTGTCTACAAATTTCCTTTTTCCTCTCTTTATATAATAGCAACCAACCACTTGCAAAGACCTCATCTTTTTCTTGAAATACAACAAATTGCATTACACAACTTCTTTGTACCAAAGGAGAGTAAATAAAGGAGCAATCTTGATCAAGAAAGTGTTTGGAAAATTTAGGGCTTTTTGTGTTTTGAGATTTGAGGCTTTAATTTGGTGTTTTGGGTATTTCAAAAATCAATTTTTTTGGTGAAAAAAATGACAAGTATATTGGGAAATCAGAAAGATCTGAATTTCAAAGCTACTGAGCTGAGGTTAGGTTTGCCTGGTACAGAAGATCAAGAATCTGACCAAGAAATATCAAATTCCAAGAATAACAACAAAAGGGCTTTGCCTGAATCAACTCATGATGAAGAAGATTGTGAATCTAAGTCAAGTTCTGATCATGTCAAAACCCCACCTGTAGCCAAGTAAGTTTCTTGAAATTCGAGAAATTTTAATAGCTTAATTGGTTGGTTAGTTGAACTTTGATGGTTCCATCTTTTAAAGTCTGTGTGGAAGAAGTCACTAATATTTGTATTAGAATAGATTGTGGGGTGTGGTAATTCCCAAATTCTATTAACGCGAGATGTTTTATGCATTAGATACCCTTAAAAAAAAAACATTTTAACCCCTTTTGACTCAATTGAAGTAATGAGGACTAATAATTTGTTGTTGTTTAGTTTGAGTCGTGAAAGTAGTCACTAATATATACATTAGGATAGATTGGGGTGTGGTCCTTTTTCAAACTCTGCTAACGTGAGATGTTTTGTGCACTAGATACACTTGAAAAACTTTACTTTTTAACCCCTTTTGACTCAATTATAGAAATGAGGACTAATAATTTGTTGTTGATTCCTGTTTGCAGGGCACAAATTGTGGGGTGGCCACCAGTGAGATCTAACAGGAAAAACATAATCCAACCAAAGAAAACAGAATCTGAATCAGGAATGTATGTCAAAGTTAGCATGGATGGTGCCCCTTATCTTAGAAAAATTGATCTGAAAATGTACAAATGTTATCAAGAACTACTAAAAGCCCTAGAAAACATGTTCAAACTCACCATAGGTGAATACTCAGAAAGAGAAGGCTATAAAGGGTCTGAATTTGCCCCTGCTTATGAAGACAAAGATGGTGACTTGATGCTTGTTGGTGATGTTCCTTGGGAGTAAGTTCTTGAAATCTTGAATGTATATTCCATGTATATCATGTATATAATTTATGTATATTGACTAGAAAAACTCGTATTTTTGTGTAATTCTAATGGGATTTTTGAATTCTATTTTTTGCAGAATGTTTATGTCTTCTTGTAAGAGGCTGAGAATAATGAAAGGATCAGAAGCAAGAGGCTTGGGATGTGGAGTTTAACTTATAAATTATAAAAATTCCCAAATAGAACATTATGATGATGATGAAGTTTTTTTTCTCTCTTGACAGTAAAAAAGACTCTTTTTCACCTTAGGTTCTTGAGTTAATTAAAGAACCTAAATATTGATATCTTTTTTTTTTCTTTTTTTTTTGGGGGGGGGGGGTAATATTGTAATCAAAACAGTTTTTTCTCTGGACAGAAAAAACCTTAGTAGTTACAGTTTTATTAAATTTTGTTGTTTTTATTTTGGAGTCAATATGATTAATATAAATATATATGTATAGCAGGTAAGACAAACCATGGGTGGTTTAAAGATCCTGCAAGTGTTATTTTCTTGTTTTTTGTTTTGGAATAATCTCATCAAACATACAATATAGTATACTATATATGTTGTTTTTTTGTTGCTAAGAAAGCAATTGTACAAATTCACAGTAAATACTGTTTTTGGTTTACTCAAATGTGTTGCAAAATTGTTACTTATTTTTTAAGTTTGTTTCATATTTTAAACAGAATTATTGTTTTGCAATGATGATAAGAAGTCAATTTTGATTTTGTTGCCTTAGAAATCATAATAGAATAAGAATGATGACTTTAGCAAATTGAGTGTTTTATTACCAAGAATTGAGAAATACTTAATTGTTTAACTTATTTTTATATAAATATAAGACAAAATAATCAATACACCAAAGTTGAATGGATGAATATAATACCCTTCCTTTTCTTTCCTCTCTTGCGTTATAATATTTTGAATTCGTGTCAGATAGATTCACTAAAGAGATACAAATTTTACATAGAAAAAATGTTGATTTCTATTGCTTGAACCTGAGCTCTATTTCATACTTACAACAAGAAATAAGATATGGAGTATCCTTCCTTGTAATATTTTGAATTCGAATCGATTGATAGATTCACTAAATAGATGGAAAACTTTCTATCCCTATTTATTTAATAATTAGTTCCTACATAATTTTAATCAACTATCAAACGACCCCTAAAAGATGATAGGGAGAATATTTTATAGAATATTGTGAATTTATCCTGACAAATTCACTAAGAGGTAGGTTTCATCTCCATTGTTCGAACCATGACCTCAATTTCTTACCTCCAACAAGAAATAAGAGGATATGGAGTATCCTCTTTATTATATTCTGAATTCGTTCTGGACACATTTGTTAAAGAGATAAGGTTCATCTCACTGTTCGAATCATGACTTCCATATTTCATACCTACAACAAGAAATAGGAGGGGTAGTACATGAATATTCACCATCACTACGCCTTTCGGCCTGGTCTTAGGTCCTGACTCACCCTCCGTGGACGAATCTTGCGGAGGAACCCTTAGGTTTTCGGGGCAGAGAATCCTTCCTTCAATATTCTAAATTCGTCGAACATATTCATTAAAGAGATAAATTTTATTCTCATTGTTCGACATGACCTCCATTTCATAGCTACAACAAGAAATAAGAGGACATATAGAATCCTCTCTTTAATATTTTGAATTCGTTTTGGACAGATTCATTTATGATAAGTTTCATCTCCATTGTTCGAATCATGACCTCCATTTCATACCTACAACAAAAAAAAAAGTGTACGGTGAATATTTCCTATAATATTCTAAATTTGTTTCGAATAAATTTACTAAAAAGATAAGTTTCATCTATATTGTTCGAACCATGACCTTTAATTCATACCTACAACATTAAGAGGATATGAAAAATTCTTCCTACAATATTTTAAATTCATCTCGAATAAATTTACTAAAGAAATAAGTTTCATCCTTATTGTTCAAACCATGACCTCCATTTTATCAATTGTGTTTACTTTCATTCTTGTATCCAAAGGTGAACTTATATGAACCCAATAACATTATGTTAACCTCAAACCAAAAGAAGACAATCTTAAATTCAAATAAAAACTGTAAATAGTTAATTGCTACAAATTTCATCAAATAAATTCCACTAGATTTTATATGCTCATCAAGATAAGTAGGAATCTATTTGTATATACTATGGATAAAAAGGGAGAAAAAGTTGCAAACTTTTCCTTTGGAATCTTTCATACACATTTGTGTGGTACACAACAAAGTACCTTTTTTAATTTATAAGTTTTTCAAAAACTTTACCAAAATGAATTTGACAAAATAGAGTTGGGGTTTCGAAAATGAATCCAAAATGTTCTAGACTTTTTTGTTCTCTCGATGTTCGATGTCTGCTTTGAGGCTCGATAAATTCAGATTCACTCAGAAAAATCTCATTTTAGAGGTAAAACGTTTCCTTTTAATTACAATTTCATTCTCAAATCTTGAACTTCAAAAGTTGGGTCTTTTAATTGAAAATGAAAATATATTTACCACCCTACAACTATGTTTAGCAAAACAGTTCAAACTTCAAACATCATTCTCAAGTCTCGAACTTTAGAAATCGAAACTTCTAATAAATGATGAATTAATACTTACCATCCTACCACAACATTCAACAAATACAGTTCAAACAACAAATTTTCAATTTACAAACTCAGTTTTTAGAAATTAATGCAACGCAAACTGCAACCATCTTGTCATAAGTTATTAAGCAAATTGCAACCATCTTGTCATAAGTTATTAAGCAAATTGCAACCATCTTGTCATAAGTTATTTTAAAAGGAAAAAGACTCACATATGCCATCAAATATTTTATCAACCGTTAAAATTTTAGTTCATCTATATTTTTTTGTTTGAGAAAAGTTCATCTATGTCATTATTTGTAAATCAAAAATATTTCCGGTTTTGCAAAACCATCTTTACATGTGGTCAATTATGATTCAACCACGTCATTGTTTAAATTACTTTTTAAAATAAAAAAGGCTCAAATGCACCATCGAACTTTGAGAAAAAAGCTCATTCATGTCATCTATTAAAAATTTGATCATCTATATCATTTCAGTTAATAAATAATGACATGAATTAACTTTTTCTCAAACAAAAATATATAAATAAATTTAATTTTTATCGAATAACATAAATGAGCCTCCGACGGCAACCAAAGAAAAATGCCAAGTTCATTGGATTCTAACTTTGAGGACAGGATACATTAATTGACAAGTTGGCAAGAAGTTTTAATTACTTCAGAACAATCATTATACACTGTCCACACCTAAATTTTCTTATATCAAGAAAAAGTCAAAGTTCAATTATATGAAATAATTAAAAGAACAAAACTTTAAATTATAAAATGCCACATGAAGCTAAATACATACATGGTCAAAGTTCATAACAAGTGAAAGTACAGATGCAGGGAATGCATTAAACTTAAAAGTCTTTAATTAAAAAATAAAAAATAAAAATTAAAAATTACATCATTAATGAACATGCCTATATTCTTGCAGAATTTCTCTATTTTCACACATAGAAAAAGAAGATTAATTGGGAAGAAAAAAAAAAGATTCTAATTTCAATGATTCATGTGATTAATTTTTTTGTTTTGTTTATCAATTTTATTTTTTCTAATGAAGGGAATGAATCCCACGTCGATGAGGGCCGAGAATTCTGAGAACTTATAAAGTTTGGACAATTTTTTATTTTATTTGAGCTAATGTTTGATTCGTAAGTTAAACTTAAGACCTAATTATGTATGATATTATAAAATCTGATCCGATGTGGCCCCTAGGGTCCTGTACAATTGCACAATCCTAATGTTTTTATGTGTCTAACTAAATAACATCATATAAAACTAAACAAAAAAAGAGAATTTGTTAGAACTTTTTTCAGACGCACAAATTGTTGGTGTATAAAACAAAATCATAATAAAATTTAAGAAGTATCCTTTTTTGCATCGCGCCCCTCACCCTTTTTCGCTTTTTACATGAACGTGAAATATTTTGTGCATAACTTATTAAGGAAAAATCTTACTTACTTTATTTATTTATTTTGAGGGGGGTGGGGGTTGCTTTTGACGTAAGAATCCAAAGTTTTTGTTAAGGATCATGTTTGCTAATTAGTGGACATAAGACATAAATCGAATAATTAAAAAAAAAATCATAAGAATCTTATCGAGCAATCAAGAAAATATTTCTTGTGCTTTGTTACTTATTTTAATTATTATATTAATGTTTGTAAACGAATTTTTAAGGCTTAAAAAAATAAGTTATCTTGGAGCCCTGTGCCCTACATAAAGCAAACAAAAGTTAACTGAAAATAACTAAAATAAGATTGATTACTTGTCAGAGATTGTGATGGAGTGATAAGTATTTTTTCATCCTTAATCAAAGATTTCAGATTCGAGTCAGAGATTGTGGTGGAGTGATAAATACTCTTTCATCCTCAATCAGAGGTTTCAGATTCGAGTCATCTGAGTTAGGAAGAGGCCCCAATGTAAGATTTTCCATGTGAATTCAGATTTAGTCGGACTCCAATATAAATAGTTGACACCAGATGAAAAAAAAATTTACTTACTCCATTAATCAATAAAAATATCTCAAATCTTATTCTTCACTCACTGTCCACATACATTTAATTAATTAATTAATTAATTAACACATGCTAGTGGTGAGAATTACGAGGTAATAGTTACAATTGTTCACATTTCAGCAAACAATTAGACAGCAATTTAAGTAAAGTAACCTTTTTTTAACTGATCTTTTTTCCCTTATTATTATAATTATTTTAGCCAATCTTATTCTTTTTAGAAAATCTCTTCTTCTTTGGATGCTTTTAAGAAAAGATATGAAATGATTCACTTGAATTAAGTTAGCCTGCAACTATTTCCAAGTTTAATTAGTATTTTGAATACATTTTGCATATATTATTCGATAAGAGATTAAGTTTTATACATCGTCATTATAACAAATATTTATATTATCATATTAATTAAAAATTAATTATTTAATAAGTATTTACTTCTAAGATGTATAGTAAAATAAAAAATAATTTTTTTATCACAGGTAAAATTATATTGATATCATAATATTTTATTTTATTTTAATTTTTTACTCGGTATTCAGTACTCACATTAGAGCCCGACTATTCTAAATTCACGCCACGTAGGGTCCCAATCAAACGAAAACGCTTTCTATCAAGAATTTTTTCATACACAAAGCTCAAACTCAAGACCTATAATAAAGGAAGGAGCAACCTTATTTGATGGTGATATTATAATATGAATGTCAGCACCGTGCACATAGATTGTAATTTTTATTTTCATTATAATAAGTGTAAAAACTATTGGCAGAGCAAAAACAACTTTTTAATTAAACCTTCATTACTTTAATTATGAGTCAGAACTGCAGTAATATATTTTATGTTGTTTATAGACCAAAAATAATAATCAAAAGAACTTGGAATCCAATGTAGCATTAACTGAATCCTTTGGACACCCAGAAATTGAACAAAAAGATTATTTAAGAAAAAGGTGCAAGCACAACAAAAAGCTATTTAAAAGGTTATTTTTTTTAATTAATTTACTTTCTTCATTCTAAAATAAGTGTGATTTTAACTATCGAAAAGAGTATCTCAAAATAAATGTCATTTTAAAAATTTAAGAAAAAATAGTATGTTTTTCAACTATACATTTATATTAACAAATTATTTCTTCTTAGTAGTGCTTATTCTCAAGAAACATCTGATAAATAGGGTTAATTTGATAAACTATATATTCTATTTGTTACTTTTCTTAGTGGGAGTGAAATGAGTTAATGTGCCACATATTTTAAAACGCAGGGCATGATATATTATAAATACATCGTATTGTGAATGTCCATTAAACAATTTTCTATATTAGTTTGAAATCAAACAGATAACTTGCAAGTAATTTTATTCCATAAATAGAAAACCAATTCACTAGTTGAAGAATATATTAGTCTCTCTAAATTTGTATTTGATATATTTACTTTATAATCTTTATCTTATAGATTATGGGCAATCCAATAATGATGTCTCCAAATACACTTTTTAATTTTGAAAAATAAAACTGATGTATTTGGAAATTGTGGTATCTCAACAATAAATAAATATTCATTTGACCCCCTTTAGAGAAAATTGGGAGATGCACTTGTGTTACTTTGTAAGAGGTTGGTTGGATGGAGATTTAAGCAGTGATTACAATAGTAAAATGAAGGCAAAATATCAAACAAATGTCATTCAAATATATGTAGCCTTCAACAACTTGCTATCTAATTCTTGAAATATTTAAAGAGGCATTTCAATTGTCCTCACAACTCTGGTACAACAAATGTATTTGGAGCTATGGAAACTTGATTCAAGCCTGAGAAAATTGTAAACAAGGAACCTGTTAGTTATGAATATAAACCGAAACGTAAGTCAAAGGAGCGTTTAATATACAAGACTCAAGGATTTTGTATTATATATCGAAGGTGGTGAAGTTGTGTACAACATCCCAGTGTAATCCCACGAGTGGGGTCTGAAGAGGATAGAATGTATGCGAACCTTACCTCCACACCTCTGTGGAGTAGAGAAGTTGTTTCTTATAGACCCTCGGCCCGACAGAAAAAGAAAAGAATTTGAAGCATGGTAACAAGAAAATATGACAGCAAAATAGCAAGATACAAAACAAATAAAGTAACAGATAGAACTTGGCTAAGATGCATTAATACATTTCTATCTTACACTTTTTTTCTTTTTGATAAGGAAAATCCGCAGCCGCTACCCTTTGGGTGCGCATAGGGTAAAAACCCCACTCCTAGGAATAGCCCGCCAACCACACAGGAGAGGTAACCCAGACTAGGCAAGCCCGGTGCGACAAGCTCAACCCTTACTTTCGTTGGCAAGGGGTTTCGAACTTGAGACCTCCAATATGGAAGTCCCAAGCCAAACCACTGGGTCACCCCGAAGGGTTATCTTACACTTCTATGTAGAGCTAAACTCCAGAAAAGAATACCACAAACAACCTATTTTAAACCAGCCTATATTATCATCTGGTACTTCAACAATGAAAAGAGGCATTTCACACATGAGGGAAAAAGGACGAGAAACAAATATGCATTCGAATACAGATTCTTCTATTGTATACTTCTTTAAAGAGTAAAGACCTACGAGCAGCATTATGAGCACCAGCACAGAAAGAGGTAGACCTTTAATTAAAGGCACAAGGACACAACAGCATGAGGCAAAATATACTTCAACATATTGTAAACTAGGTAGTATGAACTATATATGTATGAGGAGAACTGTGGATATTCTGGTTCTTCCCACTCCACGCCCAAACAACTTTGTGTATGTGCTCACGTTTTAGAATCTGACATGATTGAACTAGACTAAGTGAAATTTTTATCAACTTATTGTTTTGATTTTTTTAGCCTCAAACTTATGGGACATCTTCAGTATGTCAAGGGCCCAAAAGATCAAGTGTGCTTGAAATTGAGTATGCATAACGATGATCAGGAAGGAAAAGCTGCATTGCATTTAAAAGTAACAACCTGTTGTTTCTTCTTCTTCGGTCTCCTCTTTCTTCGGGGTTTTCGAGCATCAGAGTTGGAGCTGATATTTCCACTGTTGCCTGTGAGTGAATCTGCAGGTCTTCCTTTTCTGAACGTAGATCTATTAATGCTATCTGATGTGTTGCTGGAGGTTGACATATCACGGAAAGACGATTTCTTACTTGTAGATCCTCCAAACCGTGATTTTTTATTTGCTGAATGACTAAAAGACTTGCTCGAAGGACGAGGTGGCGGCATTAGAGCACGGGCAGATATTAGTTTCTGCACACATCATTTCAAATAGTAAGAGTACGTAAACATTAAATTCCAAAGTCAATTTTCAGCGGCAAAATTAGAAAATTCCAATTGAAACAAACCTGATTCTTTTCATCGCTGGACATGCTAGAAGCTGCTTTCCCAGATGCACTAGAAGCTTGTTCTCTGCAATAAAAGTATTTGAGTTCTCGTTATAATGATCAACAAGAAAAGGGCTCACCAAAAGAAGTTCGGCCCTGAAGGCTTCATGCAGATCGATCATTACGAGAGCACTAATCATCTTCTAGAAACCCCAGAGGATACTACAATTTTTGTTAAGTAGGAGGTGGACACTAACTGGTCGGGGATTGAGGCATAGTTGTTTATTTGTTTGGTCTAAGAAATGAAGAATCTAGAACAAAGAGTTCACAAATGGACTCAACCTGAATCACGAGGGCAGTACTCTACTCCCTTTCATTGAGTATTAGGAGGAGATTGGTTTTTGTGTCCCTACTTCATTCCATGAAGTTTTACAAGAGGGTGGATACACCAGCTTCCAGTTGCAAAGTAACTAGTTTTAACTTCACTGCCAAGCTCATACTATGTTCTAAAATCTAACACTAATACATTAAACAACATCACGAGAAAATTATTGACCCAAGATATAATGTCATTATTCCCCTTGTGCACATTATAGACTTCAGTCCATCTCCCTGAAGGATACTTTTACCCAAGGCAGAACATTACTAAATCCTGCAAGCGTGAACTCAATAGCAATTACTCTCTCCATTTCAATTCATGTGTCTTAATTTGACTAGGCACAAAGTTTAAGAAAGTAAAGAAACTTTTGAATTTTTGTAGTCTTAAAATAAAGGAAGTGTAAAATGCACCAAAATGCCCTTTGAATCTTATGGTCTAAAATACGACAGGCTATTGGTTTCAAGAGCTAATAAATCTAAAAAATGACATTTAAAGAAAGTAAGACGCATACGTTGAAAAATAGAGAGTAGTTTCTAAGGACAAATCAATACCTTGCACTTTTATCAGTCCACTCGTCATCAGCATCATCACTTGAGCTTCCACTTTCAAAGAAATCATCATCGCTTAAATCAAGAAGCCCATCGTCTTCGCTCCCTGTTTCTGTTAGGAAAGGCCCAAATAGAGGGGTCAGTTCTGATCGATGCAAACAATGTTGTCAATACCAATTTTGAAATTAATAAGTACACAATTGAGAAGAGCAACTGAAGTTCTGTCTAATAATCCATCTAGTAAAGCCGACTGAAGGTCACAATGTTGCAGCTTGACATGTCTCTGAAGTTAACCAAGATCTTGTTCAAAATTCATCATTCTGAAGCATTTCAAATTTGAATACCTATAACAAACTAACACTACATAACCATCAACCAAAGCACACTTTTTCTGGTAAAAAAGAATATTTTTCCCCTATACAAGTCAAGGTTCTTGCTCACATGTTTGATATAACTGATAGTCTTGCAGATATTACAATGAGAAAACAGATAAGACTCATTTAGTTATGACGAGGATATGAGGATTGATCACTTAGTACCTAAGATGAGATAAAATCAGCTTAGATGATATTTTGTTATGTAGTATGTTTTAGTTACAAATTTTGACTGTACCAGATGTTGCAATAAGCATCTTTAAAACGAGAAACAAACTCAATGACGAGCTAGTCAAAACTAAGGTGAACTACATATTGAACAACAGCTTAGTACCTTCCAAATCTTTCCCACTTGCGGCAGCAGCAACTATATTGGCTTTGATTTTCTCCCGTAATTTACATCTTTTGTCAACAATATCTTGCTCATCACCTCCCGAAAACAAGGATACATATTTCTCATTCTTGGGAAAGAACTGCGACCAAAATAGCACTTCGTTATCAGAATGAGAAGACAAAAAATGACCAATTATGTTTTAACTTACACTAGCAAAGACGTCATAAGTTCTATTGCACTATATGAGAAACCATATATAAGATTTCTGAGTAGTTACCTTTATCTCAAAAAAAAATATATAAGATTTCTGAGTCAGCCATTACAGCAGGTGATCTCTGCATTAACAGTTTTTTTACGGAACCCTAGACGGCCCCAAATCTAGGCTAACTATTGCATCTTCATAAATATGTGAATGCCATTTTTGAGATGATAAGATGACCTAATGCTTGCACTAGCAAAAAACAAATGGCATCAATGATAATATTCATTACAAAACACTCGACTTTATCCTTCTCATTAAACAATTTTCTTTGCAAAGAAAATGGACTATACTCTAAATCTGGGACCAAAAAAAGTAGACAACTGTTTCAGTAAAAAGATCGGTACTGTCAGAAACAGAGTTGAACTCAACCGGAGATGGACATCAAAGAACATAAGAAACAGGTAAACTCATTAGAAGCTCACCCGAACATATTCAAGGTCCTCTTTCAATTTAGCAAGTTGTTCAGCAATTTCTGTTTCTTGGGCCTTACAAGATGAAGTGCGCTGCTGTTTCTCCAAACGTCTTATTCTTCTCTCTATTTTTCTTCTATCTGCCCATTAATTGAAGCTCAATGAATCAATTCTCAACTATAACGTAACGTGTGGAAGTATATCAAATATATAAAGCAGAGAAGAAGTTACTAACCAAAAAACTTAACCTTCCTGTTGCGAAGAAATATTTTGCGTTCTACAGCCAGACGATTCTGAAGCTCTTGCTGCTTTTTGAGTTCCTCCAATTTCTGTTTTTGCACTTCTCTAATTTCAGGAGGCAGATCCTGGAAAAATTATCCTGTTACTATGTTTTTCAATAATTGTGCACTCAAATCTTATACCACCTCAGGGTTTACAGACCAAAAATGCTAAATGAACACGTTAGCTTCCTACATTAACTGTATGTCACTTGATAGAGCTCAGAGTTAGAGATGCTGATACCAAGCATAAAACTTTGCTTTAAATCTATTTCATGCAAAACCACATTTGAGTCTCAACTCAGGACGCTTGTCTAGAGTCAAAACTCAGATAACAAAATTCACAGGTAAATAGTTACTCCCTATGTCCCTAATTACTTGTCCAATTTTCTTTTTTTACTTGTCCATTTTGACAAATCAAGAAGGGACAAATCTTTTTTACCTATTATCTAACTATTGTCTAACTTGTCTGATCTAATAAAATTGCTTGGTCAAAAAAGAAAAGATTTATCAAAAACAACTAGTTTGTTCCTTATTTCTGATAGAAGTCATCGTCGGATATGAGCATCAGTTATTGGGTGTGAAACTAGTTATCCCTACACTTGGTAGATTGTTCCAGTAAGCCACGGCTAATAGCTACTCTTTCCCAGAAGATGTTAGGAAAACAATCAAACTGTAAATTAAAGCCAAAAACTAAGCATCCTAGTACTCCTATATGTCAAAGTTTCTTCAAATCTATAAGTTCCATTTGTCTCATATTTTACAATTTCAATCCTTTTTTATCAACAATTATTTCCAAAACACTTACCACAATAGTTTGCTCACAATTTAAACCAATAAACAAAAAATACGACAGATAAACAACATCAAAGTTGAGCAAAGACAACAACTTTAAACCACCCCATCGTGTGCAACTACTAGTTCAGTTAAGAGACACAAACACCACCCAGGATATATCAATTTTGCAAACAACTCTAATCAAGCTTAAACCTACATTTTGCCAGCATCACTCTTTGATAAACCTTGCCATTAAAAAAAAATCACTCTTTTCATATATAGTTCAAGTTTTTTTAAGAGAAATTAGGATTAACCAAACCCATTCATTACACTCTAGTATAGATACTCCTCTTACAATGCACCATTACTATTACGAAGTCAAAAAGAGTTTTTAAACAGTTTTCACTCGTTTTTACTGTATACCATACTATTTGTTAAGATAAATTCATCTCCAAAGTGAGACCTAAGCTGAGACAGTTCGACCTCCAGTATAACACAACAAATATGAATATGAATGTATAATCGGAACCCTTCGTCTATATTAATTTCAACAACAAAAATAATTAAGGAGAGAGAAAAGGGTATGTACTTTTCGGAGCATGCGTTCGACGGAACGAATTTGATTTTTGATTGAAACAGCCTTAGACTTAGACTTCTTCTCAACACCTAATGATTTAGGTCGCCGGTTTCTATTACTATTAGCTTCAGGGACTCTGCGTTTCCCATAACCTCCATGCGCCATTAGAGAAGGAGACAGAAAATACTGAAATGGAGCCAATTTCTAGTGCTGTGGAGCGGACATTGTGCGACTCCAATGGAGTTTTGTCAAGCTAGGTTTTTACTGACTTGCCTTGTGGGGGTGGGGTGGGGTGTTTTGAGTGGGGGTGGGATGGACATTTTTCTCACCTTTCTCTCTGTACGAGTTATTATTTCTATTAAATATATGAAAAAACGAATAAATATTTCATACATAAATT
>JAJONZ010004745.1:0-40954 GCA_029582445.1 Solanum paucissectum
AACCCTTACCTTTACCTCATATTAGACATCATAATCGATGTTTGGCTTAGTTATTACTTCGCACCAATCGACACTAGCATATTAGATAGTATCACACTAAATCTATGTTGATAATTCTTTTCTTGTTGATTACCTCCTTGGTCCGGAAAGTAGCAACAAGGTGAGTTCTAACGTTGGCCACCGTTAAAAAGACTTCTAGACGAAAGAATTATCAATGCATGCTTCAACCCTATTCAAGAATTACTTCGTTATTATTCATACTTTGTTAATCGCTTATGGTTCCCACAACCCTAGTTATGAAAGTTAGCTACTCATTATCTCAAAAACGCAATCAAAATATATTAAAATAAATATGCTTGTGTTAATCATAAAAAGTTAAGAACAATAGCTAAACTATTTTTTTGTTAATCACGAATACAAATAAATAATAAAGGAGATGAAAGAATAAACCACAATTCTCCGGCTTCCACGGCGGCTCTTCCAAAGTTCCTAAGCTAGAAGAAAATTTATATTGTGTCTTGTATCTTGGTTCTTCTAAGAATAACTTTTCATCCCCTATTTATAGATAGAGAAACCCTAACTAAAATAATTGAGTCCAAATAAAATAAGGAATCCAAAACCAAAAGGAATTGGATTCCTTTTTCTCCGCGTGTAGCTTCCAATTTTGTGCGTGTAACTTCTTTTGATGTTGCTGCCTGACACGTGAACCAGCATGTAAGTTTTTCTTTCCTTTTTTGCATATAAATTATATTAATATTATATTAACTTATTTCTATTAAGCTGCCTACTTGATTTCTTTCTTCAACTTTTCATCTTTAATTCGTTTTAGCTCCCAATATCTCCAATTTTCCATCAATTTAATCCTACAAATAAAATATACTATTTAGTACAATTCATAAAATACACACTCAAAAAGGATAATTAAAAGATTAAATATGGGGCAAATAATGATTAAATATATATAATTTTAGCCTCATATCGGGGGGAGGGGGACTCTGTATGTCGACTTCATTATATGAGGGTAAATAAGCAGTAGGAAAAACAGAGCACAAACCACGAACCGCGGGTGAAACCTACTGTTAAGTTACCACGACAACGTAAAGCTTCCAAATAAACCATCCAAGGATTCCCACATCTAAAAGTCATGGGAAACTCTTCGTAACCATCTTCTATACCTTCTAACCATCTCACAGTGACAAGAGAACCGAAATGAAGTCGTATGCATCACCGAACGGGCTCGGAGGGCGGTCAGAAATGCAGAAAGTTAGGATCATACGGGAATTATGGATGTTAAGGCCCCACAACTGAGTCACTGCCTAGCTAAGGCTCATCTATCAGACCCAAGTCTGCTATATCAGTCTAACAGGACCTACGCCGCTCAAAGTCACACCGGGGCAGAAATAATATAATCTATCGGCTCTGAACAATCGTGAGTCTATGGCATCACTAGTCTAAGTATAGACTAAGGCCAAACATGCTCCAATAATAACTCATAAGTCAAAACCAGGCCAAGCAAGGAAGCAATGATGATCAAATATAACACTTCAAGTACTCGCTGAACCCGGAGACAACCTAAAAATGAATTTTATCGAACAAGGCATGCTAATATAGTTTCCCGCCCCAATATGCATGCAAATCCACATACGCTCACACATTCAGACTCAATCTAAAAGAAAAGGGAAGCCATAGCCTACCTGTAGGCCGAACACGCACGCTCCAAACAACTCCGCTGAAGCTTTTCCCTTTCGAACGGCCTCAAATCACTGCCACACTGTAAAAAACAGAATCAAAACGTCGTTATGGTTGTTTAGACACTAAATTCGCAAGAAACAGAGGCAGACTAATTTCGGGGTCAAAAACAGGGAAAGTGGGACCCACGCCGAAAATTCCAGAATTAACCCGAAAATAGGTTCTAAACAGCTTCCCTAACTTGTGTTCCAAATTAGAACACAATTCGAGGCTCTAAATAGTCCCAACAAGAACATGCAACGAAAAACCCAAAATTACATTAAAAATAAACTACAATGGCAGCTGCTATTTACAAGAAATTCCACAAACAAGGGGCCCAACTACTGAAACCAACCACCCCACGATGATCCTCACGAGAAACCCACAATATAGGCCCTTGAATCACCAAATTCGGACTTAAAATGGCTAAGAAATCATCTTCCAAAATATCCCAAAATATTGAGCTCGAAAATGAGCTATGGCAGCAGCAAAAACATAATTTTTACCTCCAAAAAAGCTTCAAATACAAATTTCAACCACGCCAACGCGTTCTCCTCGAAAAACCACTTAAGATATCCCCAAGAATCACCGAAATCGAACCTAAATTGGCTGAGATATAGAGTCTCAAAAATTCTCAAAATCAAGCTAACAAAAAGGGTCGTGGCAGAAGGTATTTCAGGAAATTTACCTTAAACGGAGACCCCAAATCAGTTTCCAAGCTCACCAACGCGTTCTTTGAGATAAACCCCACAAGATGGACCGTCGAATCACTAAAATCGGACTTGAAATGAGAAAGTTATGAAGGTTTGAAGTTGAGAAATAAGGCTGAAATGGCCTGCACCAGCTATATATATCAGCTGAAAAGCTTATTTTTTTATGCCAACTATAAAATCTCTGACGGGTGCTCGGGATTCGTTCAAAACTCGATAAAAATAAAATAAATATGATACCCTACTAAATTTGATATTCTGGACTCAATGGCGCAATTGAAATTTCCATTAGAGATCATCTCGATAAAAAGTGAGTCACATTCCCAAAGGCTATTTTAACCAAAATCCACCTAGGGGATCGGAATGAGTACGGAGGCCTTGGGAGTCAAACGAAAGGTCGTTCTAGACCAAACTCGACATTCTAGGGCTAACCGCACTGTCAAAATTTTCATTTTGACACATTTTCCAAGAATGTTGACCAAAGTCAACTGCTGGCCAGTTTTCAAGGCTAAAATGATAAAAATGGTTTAAACTTGCACGGAAAGCCTCGGGACTCGAGTCAACCACACTTCAAGCCTAATTTAGCCATTTCGGAGCTGATAGAACTGTCCGAATTTTGTTCTGAGGCTGTTTTCCCGATGAACTGACTAAAAGTCACTTATTAAGCTTCAAGGCCTCTAAAACACGGAAAGCTGCACAAAATCCAAACGAACGACCAGGCGACCGAACTGTCAGTGCTAGCAAGTCATAAATAATGACTTGGGGTCGTTGTAGAAATCTCTAACCGACAAAAAGATGGCGGGTACACAGAAATGACCTGGAGGTTCATTACAACATCCACTACTAAAAGAACTTTCGTCCACAAAAGTAAGGATAATGATATACCTGAGGGCTCAAATAAGCTGGGGAACTGCTCCCGCATCTCCTGCTCGGTCTCCTAGATAGCCTCCTTGACTGCACTGTGTCGCCACTTGACCTTAACTACAGGAATGGACCGGTAACGGAGCTGACGAACAACTCTGGCTAATATGGTTATCGATTCCTCAACAAAGGTCAGTCAGTCATCCAACTCAACTGAATCGTACTATAGCACATGAGACTCATTTGGAATATACCGGCGTAGCATAGATACATGAAAAATCGGGTGTATAGCTGAAAATGCAGGAGGTAGGGCTAACTCATAGGCAACATCACCAACCCTCCTCAGGATCTCAAAAGGCCCAATATAACTGGGGCTAAGCTTGCCCCGCCTGCCAAACCTCATCACTCCCTAGACCAACACCGGAAGCATCACAATATACGGTAAAGCCCTCGCCCTCAACTGGAAGAGTCAGGATATGAGCGATAGTAAGCAACTACTTGAGTCTCGGAAAGCTCAACTCACACTCCTCAGACCACACAAAAGGAACACCCTGGTGAGTCAATCGAGTCAAAGGTGCAGCAATAGTGGAGAAACCCTCAACAAAACACTTGTAGTATCCAGCCAGTCCAACTAAGCTCCTAACCTCAGTCACAGAAGTGGGCCTAGCCCAACCACGAATGGCCTCAATCTTCGTCGGATCCACAGTAATACCATCCTTGGACACTACGTTCCCCAGAAATATCACAGACTCCAACCAAAACTCGCACTTTGAGAACTTAGCATAAAACCGTTGGTCTCTCAAAGTCTGGAGCATAATCCTCAGATGTTGCGCATGCTCCTCTCTGCTCCGCGAGTATACAAGAATATCATCAATGAAAACTATAACAAAAGAGTCCAGATAGGTCCTGAATACACGGGTCATCAAATCCATGAAGGCAACAGGGGCATTAGTCAGCCCAAAGGACATCACTAGGAAATCATAATGGCCATAACGAGTCCTAAATACGGTCTTAGGGATATCCGCTGCCCAAATCCTCAACTGATGGTACCCGGACCTCAAGTCGATCTTAGAAAGCACAACAGCGCCCTGGAGCTGATCAAACAAGTCATCAATGCGAGGCAGGGGATAACAAGCCACCAAGCTCAAACCCGCCGGAAACCACCATTCTTTCCTAAAAACCAACAACCCAAACGAGCCTCTCCCTTTTCCAGCAACTCTCACAAACAAAACCCCAAAACCCACCAGCCTCCATCTCCTCCAAACAACCACCCACGAACCAGACCCCTTCCCCCTTTCCCCCTTTCCCCCTTTACGATTTTATTCATTTTACAAGTGTTTCCGGCGAACAACAACCAAGCCAACGAGCTTCGAGCTCCAGATTCGGCGTGGATCCATCGCTAGTTAACGGTAGGCCAAAAAAACTCCAAAGCTCTGTTTGTTTTCTTTCTCTATTACATGTCATCTTCTTTATTTTGTTGCTTTCCAACAAGTATAATGGACATGTTCTTTCATGCTTTGACTATTCTTTTAAATTGTTGGTTTATTATTTGTTTGAAATTTTTTGCTTAATTTTTTATTTGAAAAATATTCGTGTGAACTCATTATAACCTGCTCTTTTTGACTGTGTTGTTGTTGCTATTTTACATGTTAGTATTATTTATTTATTTATTTGTTCGTTGTTTCTCTATTATTTGTGTTTTAGTTTATTATTATTTTTGATTAATTATTTTTATTCAATTTTAGATTTTAATGGAAAGTTCATTTGATGAGTTATCTTTTATTTATTTGTGTTGTTGCCATTTTGTGGCTCTCAATTGTTAGATTAGTTTTATTTTTAGTTTAATCTTTCAATAATGTTGTTATTTGTGATTTGTTTTTGTCATTTTTCACTTTCCAGTGTTATATTATTTTATTTCATTTTTGTTCTCTGTTGACTTCAAATTTTAATGTTTGCTTTATTTTTTATTGTTGTTTTATCTTTGTTAGATATCTTATTTTATTTTTTATTTAATGTCATAGCACTTCTTTTCCGAAAGAATTTTCCAGTGAATCATTTTTGTTCCCATTTGTTATTGTTATTATGAGTTTGTGTTAAAAATATAAATTTGGCCAATGAGAAAATTTCTTTGTCGGTTTTGGAGGCCTCCCCAATATTAAAAGACGGAAAATTAGTTTAAGTTCATATACATTATTTGTTAAAATAAAAATGGACCGATGAAGAAATTATCATCGATTTTCAAGGCCTTCCATGTTAATAAGATGGGTTTTTATTTTTAAGTTATTATTTGATTTATTCATTTTTATTCATATTTATTTATTATTAACACTTTTACTAAGTGTCTTTACAGGTACACAAAGTTGCTTCCCATTGAAGCTATTCGAATGAAGTTCGAATTATATTTTTTATTCATTATCTTGTATATATCGATGTGAGGCAAATCTTAGGCCATTTCTTATATTGTCATTTTATTTTATTACTTGTGTATATTGCATGTTTATTATACTTGTATATTATTGCTATCTCCTCCTCAATTTGAAAAAATGAATTTCATCGGGACTCACAGTTGTGGATTTTGAAGGATGCCTAACCCCTTCCCTTCAGAATAACTTGAACCCCTTACCTAGAATCAATTGGTTTCGTAGACATTTTTTAAGTTTATTTATTAATTGGTTTCCTAGTTTTTCCTAAAATTAGGTGGCGACTCCCTTTTATCCCTTTACCCTTTTTTAAAATTCTTTTAACTCTTTTAAAAATTGAATTACTATTTTTTTGGCGAGTCACCGCGACGTTGCGCCCTTTCAAAGGATGTCAACAGAATGGCAACTCCGCTGGGAATATAGAGGTTCTAACCATTATGAGTTCATTTTTTCAAATTGAGGAGACTATTCTTTTATTGTGTTATTCATTATATCTTTTATATTTTGTTGATTGTTTGCATATTGTACTCATTATTTATTCATTATTTGTTGTACATTCCATTGCATTCATGACATAATTTTCGTCATTTGACATTTTTTATTTCTTACTTAAAGGACGATTATACGGCCCGCAGTCGTTCGTTATCCAAATTGTTTATCGGGGTACCCTGGCGAATGTAGTTGACCACTGGATGGTCAACGATCACTATCTTCCCCACCTCAAGTAGTCTGCTTGGGTCACCGTTCCACTTTCAAATAAAGCCCACTATTAACACCTAACGATAGAACATTCATTATCTTAGTTCAATATTCATTGAAGTTATAATCTGTTGGAACTACGTTTGACTGGATTCCTGCTTCAACGGGATACGTAGGCGCCATAAGGGCTCGATCATGTTCCCGTAAGCTTTCCATTATTTCAAAATGGAAACTGGGGAAAAACTTTTTGAGGAGGTGTCCAAAAATTTCACAAAGGAGAGAGTTGCTACAAGATTGAATACCAGAGGTTGCTAAAGCTGAAACAGGGGAATTTTTTTTAAGGAATTCCCTCAAAAATTTCACCAAGGTTGTACTCTAACACCAAGTTTATGGGAGCATCACTCCAAGTTGGTTTGTACCTTTGCATTAATTTTTCGTATGTGATGTTATATTCATTGTATATCTTTGATTTTTATTTATCTTGCATTCTATTTAAAAAGGATGGTTTTATTTGACATTTTTAAGTTTGGGTTGTCCGCCCTTCAATGTGACTCATTCATTTTTCATTTCAATTACTCCCTTTCAAAAATTAAAATAAAATTGTTTGACATTTTTTTTCAGTTGGGTTGTCCGCCCTTCAATGTGACTCATTAATTTTATTTTATTTTGTTACTTTTTCTTTAAATTAATAAAAAAATAATTAAATTTGGGTGGTCCGCCCTTCAATGTGACTCACTGATTTCTTCATTCTTGTTAAGTTTTCTTTAAATAATAAAAAATATTTTTTGTTAAATTTGAGTTGCCCGCCTTTCAATGTGGCTCATTAATTTTTCATTCCCATTATTTTTCCTTTCAAAAATTCATTTGTTATTCAAAATATAGGTTTTATGTCGTATCTGAAAGAACTGCGCAAACCTGATTCTCATCAATGAGATACGTAGGCAGCCCTTCTAGGGTTAGGTATTCTTTATTCAAAAGTTTTTTTATTTTTTATTCTTTTAATGTTCATATTTTTGAAATCATTTTTTGACTTGGTTGGTGCTAACACAGTTCAAGTGTGCATGTGAAAATAATTTGTACAATAGAGAAGATTGACTTTTAGTTAAACCATGGATTCTTTTGGTACCTCTCATTCATATTTTTGTTACAAGAGAAAATATTCTCTTGCATATATTCAAGATAAGAACGAAAACATATTCATTATTTCATGTGCATTGTGTGGTGAGCTTTTGATTAAATTCATTTGTGTTACTTTGTTGATCTAGAACTTATCTTGAATGTTGTTGAGGCGAATTTTTGAGTAACCTTTGATTTGAAAAATGATCGTAGGCCTTCTTTGACCCATTTGAGCCTTTCAAAACCCACCAAATGACATCAATCCATAGTATGTCCCCACTTTGAGCATTAAGCCTTTTTTTTGGATAACCACATTTTAGCCTATACCATTTCTAAGTGCTTATACGCACTATTCCTCTTTTGGCCTGACTTTTTTGAGCGCACTAAAAACGTGCAAGTTACAAAAGAAGATCCAAAGTTTAAAATTTGTCAAAGACAAAAGTTATCAAAGTTCCTGAAAGTCAAGAAAACAAAAATGACTTCAAAAGAAAGAAGAAAGAATTGAAAATTCCCCACAAGTTCAAGCAAGCAAAATTTCAACAAAAGAAGAAGAATGCTCCAAACCAAAAGGACAAAGTTCAAAAGATGATGAGAGGAGGAAAAAGCTCAGACAAGCAAATCTTCAAAAGAAGTCAAAAAGTACAAAAAGAAGGGAAAACAAAGAGGATCAAATGCTAAAAGCGTAACAAATGTTGAAAACATCAATTTAGTGCAATGCTCAAGAAGGGAATAAGTCACTTTTATCCCAAATGACTATACTACCCATCCCTAAGCCTACATTACAAGCTATTAACAAGCCCTATATGATTTCAGTTCAAATGTTCTCACATTAGTGGAGATTTACATGAAGGCAAAGCCTATGGTATCACAATTGCATGCGTTGAACATTTTTTCTGAGTGTGAGTGTGCTTTTTCAAATGTTCCCAAATCAAAATACTTTAAATATGTGCAAATTGGGACTTTCTTTGTAGTGAGGGAACTTGAAACATGATTTTAGGTCTAGTTCAAAGCCTTTGTTTGTAGCAATATGGAAAAAAATTGTCGTTACTTGAGTACATTTGAGGTACCACTTGAATCCATAGGAATTACCTCGAAATCAATCTCAGTTGAAAGAGAAAGAGTTGTGAGAAATTTTTGTACAATACTATTGTTGGCGCTAACCAAGTTAAAATATGTTTCATTGTTCATAAAATAAAAACGGGTTGAAACCCATTTTTCAATATTTGTCCATACCAACTTTGTGGACCGTTTCATCGTTGATACTTGTCCAAACCAACTTTGTGGACCTTTTTATTGTTGATATTTTGTCCATACCAACTTTGTGGACCGTTTCATTGTTGATACTTGTCCAAAGTAACTTTGTGGACTGTTTCATAGTTAAATTTTTTTTAGGTCGTCATACCTTTCAAAATGACATCTTTTGAAAATTAATTTGGTATCTCAAATAAAATGATTCTTTTTCAATTTGGTTTGTCATGTCGTTCAATATGACACTTTTTATTTTGTTATTTCATTTTAAACTGACATTTTTTTATTCATACTGTTATTAAGTTCAAATTGTCCCATTAGTTAATTACCTTGTTCATATGAGGCCATGTTCGCATAATTTATGTTGCATTTGTGTTATATTTGTTACTAACATTGATATTGCAGATTTTGTGATACACCATTCATATTAAGTTCAAGATTGGGTAGTCATCTTCCTTCAAATGACACTTTAAGTTTAATTTGGGTCGTCCGCCTTTCAAAGAGACACGTTAGGTTGTCACCTCATTCAAAGTGACACGTTATTTTCAAGTTGGGTCGTCCCTCTTTCAAAGAGACACGTTGGGTTGTCACCTCATTCAAAGTGATATGTTATATTCAAATTGAGTCATCCGCCTTTCAAAGAGACACGTTGGGTTGTCACCTTGTTCAAAGTGACATATTATATTCAAGTTGGGTCGTACGCCTTTCAAAGAGACACATTGGGTTGTCACCTCCTTCAAAGTGACATGTTATATTCAAATTGGGTCGTCCGCCTTTCAAAGAGACACGTTGGGTTGTCACCTCGTTCAAAGTGACATGTTATGTTTAAGTTGGGTCGTCCGCCTTTCAAAAAGACACATTGGGTTGTCACCTCATTCAAAGTGATATGTTATGTTCAAGTTGGGTCATCCACCTTTCAAAGAGACACATTGTGTTGTCACCTCGTTCAAAGTGACATGTTATATTCAACTTGGGTCGTCCGCCTTTCAAAGAGACACGTTGGGACTTGGGTTGTCACCTCGTTCAAAGTGACATGTTATATTCAAGTTGGGTCATCCGCCTTCCAAACATACACGTAGGGTTGTCACCTTGTTCAAAGTGACATGTTATATTCAAATCGGGTCGTCCGCCTTTCAAAGAGACGTGTTGGGTTTTCACCTCGTTCAAAGTGATATGTTATATTGAAGTTGGGTCGTCCGCCATTCAGAGAGACATGTTGGGTTGTCACCTTATTCAAAGTGACATGTTATGTTCAAATTGGGTCGTCCGCCTTTCAAAGAGACGCGTTGGGTTGTCACCTCGTTCAAAGTGACATGTTATTCACATCATCCTCCTTTCAAAGAGGTACACTACCTTCATTGTGCAATTTTTCAAGTAACATAAAAGGTATGTGAATGTTTTCAGTTTACAATGAATCTCTGCCTTTTGGTTATTATTTTCAGCCTATTCGACGGACGTAGATTCTTGCTCAGAAGCTCTACTAACGTCTCATTTTGTTTCGTTCAAAGTTTATCAAACCAAATTTAGGTTCATCAACTTTGTTTGACTAGGATATCTTTCATCGATCCTAATCAAAAAAAGGGGCAAGTTGTTGACACCCAATTTTTGTCTGATATTTCTAAAGTTAATACTTTTTAAGTATTTTATGTTTTAAATAGTTCAAAATACATGTTTTGCCATTTTAATGCAATTTGTTGATATTTATCCTTATTCTCAAAGTATTAGGATTTTTATCGGTTAATTCCATTTATATTATTTTGTCACAGTCGGTTGAATGCGTTCAAATAATCGTTCATTTTTTATAAAAGCATTATTTCTGTTAAATGACATTTTTTACATGTCATTGGTTACGGTCGTTACATTTTTTCATATTCAATTTTTTGTTACATTTGTTAGAATTCATTTTGATATTTTGCACAATCCAGAAATTCATTTTGATATATATAATATTTCATACACAGATATTTTATTAACCGATGGTTTTGATCCACGGTTTTAAGATAGTGGTATTGTACTATTGGTAGTTTTCCATTCCCTATTTATAGAGTAGTTTGCTCATTAGGTTAAAGGGGTGGTGAATTAATTTTAGAATTTGGGGTTCAATTTTCAAATTTGTATTTTTGTATTGTTCATTATCTTTCTCCGACAAACTTTCGCCAGAGCTCCGACCAGTCACCACCCAAATACGACCCCACTGGTTAGCTTATCTTCCTCACTGCCTCTCCTTTCTCCCTCTCCAAAAATTTGCTACCACAACGCAACCAGTAACAACCAAAATGCCACCAGTAAATTACCTCCGAACAAAACCCCATCTTCCCCGACGAATCGCCACCACCTAACCATCCTTGTTTCCAGCGGAATCTTCAAATCCCAACCCCAAAACCCCTTTATTTTCTTTCTCGTTTCTTCTCCGACAGTAACAACCAAGCTACCACAATCCAGCTGCTCAACCCTTTCTTTCCCTCAATTTTATGCCGGTGAAACAAGCCACCAAAGCTTCACCATTCAATGCCAACTCCGGCGAACAAGCCACCAAGCTCAAACCCGTCGGAAACCACCATTCTTTCCTGAAAACCAACAACCCAAACGAGCCTCTCCCTTTTCCAGCAACGCTCACCAACCTAACCTTAAAACCCACCAGCCTCCATATCCTCCAAACAACCACCCACGAACCAGACCCCTTCCCCCCTTTCCCCTTTTATGATTTTATTCATTTTACAGGTGTTTCCGGCAAACAACAACCAAGCCAACGAGCTCCTAACTCCAGATTTGGCGTGGCTCCATCACTAGTTAACGACAGGCCAAAAAACCTCCAAAGCTCTATTTGTTTTCTTTCTCTATTACATGTCATCTTCTTTATTTTGTTTCTTCCTAGCAAGTATAATGGACATGTTCTTTCATGCTTTGACTATTCTTTTAAATTGTTGGTTTATTATTTGTTTGAAATTTTTTGCTTAATTTTTTATTTGAAAAATATTCATGTGAACTCCATTATAACCTGCTCTTTTTGACTATGTGTTGTTGTTGCTGTTTTACATGTTAGTATTATTTATTTATTTATTTGTTCTTTGTTTCTCTATTATTTGTGTTCTAGTTTATTTTACCCGTTTACCCCTTTTTAAAATTCTTTTAACTCTTTTAAAAATTGAATTAATATTTATTTGGCGAGTCACCGCGACGTTGCGCCCTTTCAAAGGATGTCAACACCATACCTTGATGATGAATCCTTGAAGAATTTGATGAAAAACCCTTGATTTCTTGCAGCCCAAGGTTCAATTTTACTCTTCTTCTTCTTGGAATTTTTTAGAGAGAGAAATATTGTGAAGAAGATGAACTTTTGATTTTGATTTGGGTCATTGTGAAAATGATTTTAATTGGGTGTTTAATGACTAAAAATACCTTATATATTTATTTAAAACTAATATAAAATATACTCATTTAAAATTTGGACTTAAAAATAATATTTACAAAATTGCCCCTTGCCCAAGTGGACTTGCCTTAGAAAAACTAAGGCAAAGTTCAAGGGAGCTTGTAAGGGAAGTGATGCCTTTCGCCTTCCTTGAACCCTCTCTTGAACTTATACTTGGTCAAATTTTTGGGTCATTTACCTTCCTTGAACCCTCACTTGAACTTATACTTGGTCAAATTTTTGGGTCATGTACCTTCCTTGAACCATCACTTGAACTTATACTTAGTCAAATTTTTGGGTAATTTACCTTTCTTGAACCCTCACTTGAACTTATACTTAGTCAATTTTTTGGGCAATTTTACAAATCCAAATTATGCATAAAACTTTTAGACTCAAACATTAGGCTTTAGTTTCACCTATTAATTTTCTGGGTGTTACACGGTTCTTCACCGTTACCTTGTTTAGCTGCCTGTAATCGATGCACATCCTCATAGACATGTCCTTCTTCTTAACAAACAGAACAGGGGCACCCAAAGGAGATACACTGGGCCGAATAAATCCCTGAAGCTGAATATCGAGCTCTTTAAGCTCTATGGGGGACATCCGATAGGGTGGGATAGAAATGGGCTTAGTTCCCAGCTCCAAGTCTATAGCAAAATTGATATCTCTCTCCAGGGGTAGGCTAGGCAAGTCAGCAGAGAATATGTCTGGAAACTCACAAACCATCGGAACTAAGCCAACGGAGGGGGCCTACCTAGATATATCATGAACATAAGCCAAATAGGCTAAGCACCCCCCAGCTACTAACCTCCGGGCTCAAACATAAGAGATTATTCCAAACGGTGTGTGACTAAAAGACCCATGCCATACCACCAGGGTATGCTAGGAATGGCTAAGGTAACAGTCTTGGCATAACAGTCCAAAACCACATGATGAGGAGCTACCCAATCCATGCCTAGGATGGTGTCAAAATCAATCATATCAAGCAGAATGAGGTTCGCCCGGGTATCCTGCCCCTGAAGAGTGACCACACAAGATCTACACACCTGATCCATTACTAAAGAATCTCCTACCGGAGTCGAGACACGTAATGGTGCTTCTAGAGGCTCAAGACTCATACCCAATCGGGGTGAAAATATATAGATACATAGGAATAAGTGGAACCCAGATCAAATAAAGCTGAAGCTAACTACTGACATAAAGAAACAATACCTATGATAACATCATCCGATGCCTCGGCCCTCATCGATGCAACATAGAAATGGCCTTGACAGCCTTCGCCTCTGGCATCACCTCTACTGCCCGACCTGCCTCCCCAGGAGCCCTGTTGATCACCTCTACGGTCATGGCCCTAGTCCCCGCCTCTGGCTGGGGGTACTGCTGCTGCTGGAGCTGACTGAGCTGTCTGGGAAGTGAAAGGCCTATCCCTCCGTCTGGGGAAATCTCTGGACCAATGGTCTAACTCCCTATAATCATAGCACCCCAGGGAAGACTGACCCACAAAGTAGAGACCGTTACAGCCTGTACTACCCACAACTGAAGCCCTAGTACTCTGACCCGCTGAATGTGATGAACCAGTCTGACCTGAAGTAGCCAATGCCGCATCTCTCACTCACCGACCTGCAATATAAGGAGGGCCACCTTGAACAGAGGCACCCTGCTGGTGTTGATCACCCCCTGAAGTGTGGAGTGAGGCCTGTACTGGTAGGCTAGACTGACCATTATTGAACTCCTGCTGGGGACTGTCCTGATAATCTCTGAACTCCCCTTTGGGCCTCACAACGGAAGTGCTCGATGGAATGGGCGTGATCAACTATATCCATAAAAGAATGGCCCGTTGTAACTAAAGAATGGGTCTCAAACCGCAACTGGGTCCTCAGACCTCGAACAAAACACTGGATCATCTCCTCCGTGGGTAATATCATAGTTGCATACCTTGAGAGCTCCTGAAATATCACCTCATACTCAAACACGGTCATGAAGCCCTGCTCCAACCTCAAAAACTGATCGTGGAGCCTATCTCTGATACTCCTGGGAACAAATCTAGATAGGGAAGCCTCTAAAAACTCCGTCCAAGACACCGGAGGGGACCAAATTGGACTAGTCCCTATATATGTCCGCCACCACTGCCTGGCGAGCTTGTCCAGATGATAGGCTGTGAAATCTGCCGCTCAACACTCCAACAAACTCAAGGTGTGCAACCACTCACGGTAGGAAGTCAAAAACTTGTGGGCATCCTCTCCAACTTCCCCTGAGAACCTCGGTGGTGCCAATCTGAGGAAATATCTGAGCATCCTCTACTCCTGGAATGGTATAACACCTCCTTCAATATCTGGCTGGGCGGCAGGAGGCACTGGGGCTGGGTTCCCTCCTGGAACGGGAGCTGGAGGCCGCTCCTGCTGTACTAGTGGAACTGGACCTGGCTGCTCCTGTTGTACTGGTGGAACTAGACCTGGCTGCTTCTGCTGTACACCTCCAAAAGTTGCAAGTAGCTGGGCAATAGCTGCCTGAAAAGCAGGAGTCATGACCGGTGTGGCTGGTGGCTGGGATAAACCTGGACCCTCCAGCTGAGGGGGAATAGGGGCATCCTGAGACTTCTCTACCGGTTCTGGAGCTATATCTCTGTCCGAGGCTGGTGCTGGATGATGTTTGCGTAATCAAGATACAACTTCCGATTCAAGTGTCTATGATCGTACAATAGTAATATAATCCAACCGAATGGGTTGGGGTCGAGTCCCAAGGGAGCGGTTTCTGAGATTTAAGAGTTAAGCACGAATATGCTAAAGTTAACCATAACTAAAAACATTATTGAGTAAAAACATGCTAAATCAAGGGGTTGACACGAATGTCAATTATCAAGGGAGGTTTGTGTTCAATTAATGAACAAAAACAGTGAACATACAAAGATGCGAATATAGGAGATGGAATTCTTGGGATGTGATAGGAATACGGGATAAACTACACAATCGGGTAAATGCTATTGATAATCAATTACTGAACATTTTTAACTAGGCAAGACTTTAGTGAGGGTAAATTATCTCTCGAGCAACTTACCCCGAATCAACTCGGTTTCTCTCAAACACCGAGTTGCCGCTTTTAAGAACAGCCTCCGCCTTAGCCCATTCACTCTCTCGGACTGAATGTGTGGGAAAAGGCCTAGGATTCACTCACTCGAGCTAAACCTATGACGACCTAATAACCACCGGTTATCGATTTAGTAGTCTTAGTTTTAAAACCTATCTCTCGAGCAAGCCAAATACACTAATATGAAATCGTGTTTGCAACTACAATCCCATTAAGTTCAAACACAACTACTAAATGAAATCACATTTAAACAACAAATAGACTAACAATATGCAATACCCAACAGGAAATTTAACCCATATTAACAAAATCACACCCCAAGAATTGGGGTTTTAGCTAGACATATAAAAAAGGAAGAAAATGATATCAAATCGAAGTAACATCAAATGGGTATGATTTGTATTCACTTAAATCGAGTCTAAGATGAAGAATTTTCAACACCCACTTCCAATTTCTTGGAATTGGAAGCCTTCAAGTCTCCAAAAGCTAATTAAAAAATATTCTATACTTGAAAAATTAGAAAATAAAATGTTGTATCTGAAATTGCATACTAAGATAAAAATTCAAACTAGTATTTATAGTTGTCAAAAAATATGTTGCGAAGGATCACTCGGTACAGTTAGTAGGGATCTCCGATGCACTCGGCGATCCGCCCTTTGGTCTGCTTCATCGCCTTTCAGATCTTGCCTTCAACATCTTCGCATTCTGGACCATTGGGCGATTTAGTACTGCTTCGCAGAACTGTTCGGCGACGCGCCGACTGCTCCTTTTCATCGCCGACTTGATCTTTTCCTTCAGGGCTCACCATACTGGAACTTTAGGCGCAGTTGAAGCCATTCGGCGACTCGCCAATTGCATTAGGCGATCCTCATGCCTCCTTTTCTTCGTCTTTTAAGCCATTTTTTCCTTTTTGCCAAGTAGTGTCCATGCTTTGCCTCAAACTCCAAATACCCAAAACTTAAGGATTTACATTAGTTATTGAGACAAAATATGCATTTGAGGACACTAATTCTGTTAAAATGAAGCCCTAAATGAGTCCAAATTGTGGACTCATCAACACCCGCAACTTAAACTTTTGCTTGTCCTCAAGTAAAACTCAAGTTCGACAGTTCAAAAAAGATGTCTCGAACAGTGCTACACAAGACTCAATCATGAATGCACACACAAGACTCAATTTACTCATGCAAAGAACAAATGTGCACTCAAAGTTTCAAGTTGTGACACACCATTATCAAAGAATCTCAAGCTCACTATACTTGCTTCAAATGCAAGTTCAAGCTCAACAAAGGAAATCAAATGCCCTCACACAAAAGAATGATTCCATATTCACACACAATGGTTCAACAATTTAAAGTTCCGGAATCAAATGCAATGCTCACACTCACAAAGAAGAACACAACGCATGCTTTCACCCATAGGTTTTCCCGTATTTTCCAATAGACAATTGTTTCAGCTCACTCAAGATCAAAAAGGTCTTTTCAAGGCTTGTAATGGGCCTGAGTGCAAAGGTATGGTCATTTAGGCTCAGTGACTTTCATCCTCATGAAATGTGGTGCTCACAACACTTCCTTTCCTTTTTTTTCATCATTTTCTTTAGTGCTCAGAAGTCATCCCATTATTCACTTTCCATGGATTGTTCGGGAACCCCATTTATTTTGTACTTTATTCCACAACTTTTTCATTCTTTTTATTTTTCTTCTCTTTTTTTTATATGGAGGGGTTCCATTTTCCTCAAAACCATGGGTTAAAGGAAACTTTTCTTGCACTTCTTGCCTTCTCTTTTCACCACACCCCCAACTTAGGCTTTTGGCCTAAGTTGGCTATTCAATCAACCACAAATCACGAGGATTATGGGTACTGGATTTAAGAAAGGTCATGTTTTCATCAAGTTTCTTCCAAAGAAAGGTAAGGCTCAAGGGGTGTTCAAAAGAGGTTCACACACTCACAAGGTAGGCCACAAAAGAGGTATATGTCAAATTGGCTCACACTTTTCGAAGTTGCCTAAGATCATATCAAGAGATAGCCTTACTTAGTCGACCGGACTAACGGGGTAAATTCTAGGTGTTATCATGCATGGTTCACAGTAAGCTCATCACACAAGGCATCGACACCAAAGTCAAACAAGACTCCACACTTTCGCTAGTGTACAATGATCATCACAAGAGACTCGATTTGATAATTGGCTAGTCATAATGAGATGCAAAGAGTTCACATATTGTCTATGCAACTTCAATTTGCCTCATCATAGTCGCACATTTATGTTTGTTCGATTATGAGCACTATTCAAGTTATCGATATTGATAAAAAATGATACTCAAATTTGCAAGAGAACAACCACATTCAACACAGAAGGGGTGGCAACAATTTTTTGGAAGGGTCAAAAATCATATTCAATTTAAAATCAAGGAGCCACAAGCTCAAACCTTACACAAAAAGCAGTGTCAACACAATTTAAGCACAAAAGCCCAATAGATAAACAAAACAAGAGTCATAATCAGCACACAAATGTGGGCCTCACCCCACCACTAATAAAAAAACATTTTTCCTCAAATGCAAATAAACATATCCACAAGTCAAAATAAAGAAAAGACAGAGAGGGAGGTAAAGAGAAGATCATGTCTATGCAGTCGCTCCATCTGTCGGGGCTTCAGTGCTTGGTGCAACAGTCTGGACTTGGGCATCAGTTCTCGGAATCACCTCATAAGCAACAACTCCACTAGAGACAGCCATAGAGGTCTTTGCCAGTGATGTCTGCACAACCGTGCCTGCAAGATCTGGCAAATCTCTGAATATGTTCTCCTCATGTACCCTAATCTACTCCTCGTTGATTTCAACATCCGACTCTTCAACTGCAGGCTCATTCCGATGTGCATCGCCAGTAGTATCCGGAGGAATTCCTAAGGTCTCAGGAGCATCCATGTCATCTGCAGCCTGCATCAATGAAGTGAAGTCTTTAGACTTCAAATAGTCTACAATCTTCCTCAAATCTGCTACCTCAGTTTTCAATGCCATCACCTCGGATGCTCCCCACTGTCTTCTCTCACAAGCTGTGACTCTCACAACCAACTCATTGACAGAAGTCTGAAGGGGGTAAGTGCAGCAAGAATGACACTCTCAATCATTACTAGGATGGATCTCTCAAATCGGGTCACCCTCATATCAGCTGATTCGGCCAAGCGTCCCATCTTCAGGATCATGACCTGAGTGATTTTGATAGGCTGGGAGGAGGTGGAGGTACCCGAAACCTGTGAAGAACTGGAAGGGGCAGAAGTACCTGAAGTCCTGGAGGCTGGAATAGGTGAAGATGTATCTGCATGTCACAAATCAACATTAACCTCCAGGGAAACATCTATCGGAGCTTCTCTCCTCCCGTCAGCCTTCTCTCGTGTGTACTCGACCTTAATACGCTGGATGTCAGTGGAGGAAGATAGGATAACCTTAATATCTATCGCAACATCCTGAGGTACGTTAGCACACCGACACAACTCAGTGATCAAGACTGGGAATGCCAGAGAAGTTTGTCTCTGCTTGGCTCTCATAGCCATCTCGTGTGAAATCAGAAGTCCTAGGTCGATGCGCCTCCTGGATATTATGGACCCTAGACATGCCGCCTTAGAATGGCGGAGGATAGATTTATTCTAGAATAGCATAATTTTGCTGCTGATAAAGCCAAACCAAAACCGGGCATCAATATTCAAATCCCTCTTCTCAATAAGGACACCCGCCTCGATCCACCTCGGGCTGGTATCAGAAATCAAAGGTGCCAGCCACCCCTTCAGATCATCCAAGGATTGAGCAACATGCAATCCATCATACGGGTGTGTAGAGTGCAGATTTGTACCTAGTACAACATTAATGTACTCACTGCTGCACCCAAACTCCTTGCCTCAGACCATGACCGCCTTAACCGGTATGAACTCACTGGCCTTCTTCTTTCTCTTGGGAACTGGATCACCATAAGTTGTGTACAACTCATGAACCCAAGAGGGAATATAGGGGCCTCGAGGCCTAGTGAATTGCTCGAACCTGTGGAATTGGAGGGTCTCCTTCACATCTGAATACTTCCCCTCCAAGCCTTCTGTAGAAAATAGCTTTTCCTTGAGGATGGTTCGTAAACCATCACCTTTCAATCTGTTCAGAAGCCTGGGAGGAGGAATAACAGGAAGCGCAGGGGTCACAGGAGGTGCCTGAGCTGGCATTGATTCTGTTGCAGGAGGGGTGGCAGCTGATGGAGCTGTGGTGGACATGGGTTGAGATTTAGCCTGGATCTCATCTCTTCGGGAAATTAAAGGTTGCTCGTCTTCAGGCTCAGACAAATTATCCCGGGTGTCAACAGCCACTCTCTCAGCTGAGTGCTTTTTTTTTTTGCTTTTTTCTCTCGGTGGGAATTCTTGCCTTCTCCTCTTTGGAGGATTTTCTCCCCCTTCATTTATGGTTATGCCCCGTGCCTTTTTCTGAGGTAGCCTGACTAGATTTGTTCTCACCATGTCTGCAAAACATCAGAGAAAAGTTAGTAAATATTCATATCAAATCACAAAAAATTTACTGCAGACATACTCGCCGAATCTCTTTGGCGGGATAGATCGAGCTCGCCGAAGGGATTGGCTAAATTTTTTTAGCAAGTCCACAATGGGAATGTCCTTTTGGAGAATCGCCGAAAGCTATCGGCGAGAAAGGGTTTGTCCATCGAATGTTACAGTGCAACAAGGGTTAAGGGGTGCAGACAAAGGGCGAACAAGAAGCCTTTCGGTGAGTCGCCTAGTGTTTTTGGCGATATCAGGTTGCTCGCCAAAAGTTACAGAATCACTCATCAAATGAAGCATGAAATTAAGGGCGAGATGGGGACATTAGGCAAACCGCCGAGTGGTTCGGCGAGCTCGACCCAGTTCGCCAAACGACTCAACGTGCCTATTTTCAACCCAACTTCTCAAATTCAACCCGCAACCCCTGGAAAAAAAATCAAAGCATGCACTAGTACAATTAAGCCCAGACCCATAACACCCATTACCCTGGGATATTCAGAATTTTCCTAGTTTTGCCAAATTTGGCCATTTGATGACTTTTGCCCTTAAGAATGGTGTAACCCACTCCATCATTGTGCAATTTACGCCATTTAGCACAAATACGGGCTACTCAGACTTCACCCAACAAATCTAACCAACATGAAATCATACCCCCACAAAATTTAACTCAATTTAAGGCACAAAAATATGGGCATTCGATGATTAAAACAATACGGGAAAGAATATCAAATTAAAATTGGCATTTAAGCATTCTAATCCTATTAGAGAGGCCCAGCACTCGACAATACGATATGATCATTGCAAATGAGTACCAAATTTTCAAAAGTAAACTCGGGGTTCGGAAAACCATCCTTTGTGCCGATTAGAGTACTCTGAAATGCTAGGCGGTAATGAAATCCAACTCCGTGCACAAATCAACAACCAAAATACTTATGGAATGCAAAAGTATTTCAAATACTAACTTGGTGTGAGTTTGTGAAGTTTAAAAACGAGGGAAAGTGAAGAGTTTGAAGTTCTAAAACCTTTGGCCATAAATAACCGTCCAGTTCGCATCCATTTGGCGACATTAGTATTGCTCGCTGATCTACTCGGTGACGCATCGAGTGGTAACTTACCTCATCGAGTTTTACAGGACCTTCTGTCAAAGTGAGGGTCCAAACGACGGTTTTCATCGGGATCGCCGACATAGTCGGTGATTCGCTAATAATTTCCTGTGCTCATCGACTGTTACAGACTCTGATGTGAGAGTTTCTTGAGTCTAACGGCGGACTGGGTCGGCGTCGCTGTACTCCTCGGCGATTCGTCGACTGGAATTATGTTCGCCAACTTGCACTTTTCAAACACTATCCACACTTCAACCTGCAAAATCAAAACACCATTATTTCTAAAACAAAATTAAAGCATTTAAGGGTTTTGGGTTGCCTCCCAAACAACGCCTTAGTTAACGTCATG
The DNA here is from genome assembly GCA_029582445.1 of Solanum paucissectum. Classification (NCBI taxonomy): domain Eukaryota; kingdom Viridiplantae; phylum Streptophyta; class Magnoliopsida; order Solanales; family Solanaceae; genus Solanum; species Solanum paucissectum. The sequence continues at coordinate 21,251 of JAJONZ010004745.1, forward strand.
GCATGATGCAAATAATCATTCAAACCTCTTTATCGGGGTTAGACCTAGTATCACTAGGCAACCCTTCTTGGTGCTGTGAGTAGAGACAAGACATCATTTGGCCTATTTGGGCGTCTTGTAGCTGAATGATCATGGAATGGGAGGTCGTCATTTGATTCAGCATTTTGACATTCTCTTTTATCTCATTCAACACTCTATCTTGTTCCTCGATTTTGTGTAGAATGAGTGAGATGACCTCTCCATTTTGTCCACCCTCATGTTGCTTCATCTTTTTACACTTGCGAGGGGAAAGGTACTTGCTTTTCATGTTGGAACTTGCTTCCAACTGCATTACTCTTTTGGACAGATCATCCAGCTAAATCAACAAGTCGGCCCCTTCTTGGCCTTTCTTTATTTCCTTCTTGGCTTTAACCAAGCCATCAAGATGCTTGACTACTACTTCATAGGGTCGTTGTGTGAAACACCCTCCAAACAGTTGATCGACCGCATTTCTAAGCTCGGGACTAAGACCTCTATAAAAGCATTCCAGCAGCAATTTGTCTGGCAGTCCATGTTTTAAGCATTGTTGTAGTGATGCCTTAAACCTTGGTCACATATCATGGATAGCCTCGCCTTCCAATTGCTGGAACGTTAGAAGGTTATCCCTAAGATTCAACAACCTCAACAGGGGGTGATCCACTTGGGTAGCACTTTCACCCTTTATACTTATTTTTCATGTTTCAACACAAAAACAAGCAAGACAAAACTAAAAATTAAGTAAGTAATCTACGACTAACAAAAGCAAAATTCGACTCAACTTAAAATTCTCAAGTAACACCACTCCCTGGCAGCGGCACCATTTTGATGTTTGCATAATCAAGATACAACTTCCGATTCAAGTTTCTACGATCGTACAATAGTAATATAACCCAACCAAATGGGTTGGGGTCGAGTCCCAAGGGAGCGGTTTCTGAGAATTAAGAGTTAAGCATGAATATGCTAGAGTTAACCATAGCTAAAAACATTATTGAGTAAAAACATGCTAAATCAAGGGGTTGACACGAATGTCAATTATCAAGGGGGTTTGTATTCAATTAATGAACAACAATAGTGAAAATACAAATATGCAAATATAGGAGACAAAATTCTTGGGATGTGATAGGAATACGGGATAAACTACACAATCGGGTAAATGCTATTGATAATCAATTGCTGAACATTTGTAACTAGGCTAGACTTTAGTTGGGGTAAATTCTCTCTCGAGCAACTTACCCTGAATCAACACGGTTTCTCTCAAACACGGAGTTGCCACTTTTAAGCACAACCTCTCCCTTAGCCCATTCACTCTCTCGAGCTGAATGTGTGGGAAAAGGCCTAGGATTCACTATCTCGAGCTTAACCTATGACGACCCAATAACCACCGGCTATCGATTTAGTAGTTTTAGTTTTAAAACCTCTCTCTCTCGAGCAAGCCAAAGACACTAAGATGAAATCGTGTTTGCAACTAACATCCCATTAAGTTCAAACACAACTACTAAACGAAATCACATTTAAACAACAAATAGACTAACAATAAGCAATACCCAACAGGAAATTTAACCCATATTCACAAAATCACACCCCAAGAATTGGGGTTTTAGCTAGACATATAAAAAAGGAAGAAAATGATACCAAATCGAAGTAACATCAACTGGGTATGATTTGTATTCACTTAAATCGAGTCTAAGATGAAGAATTTTCAACACCCACTTCCAATTTCTTGGAATTGGAAGCCTTCAAGTCTCCAAAAGCTAAGCAAAAAATATTCTCTACTTGAAAACTTAGAAAATAAAATGTTGTATTTGAAATTGCATACTAAGATAAAAATTCAAACTAGTATTTATAGTTGTCAAAAAATATGTTGCGAAGGATCACTCGACACAGTTAGTAAGGATCTCCGATGCACTCGGCGATTCGCCCTTTGGTCTGCTTCATCGCCTTTCAGATCTTGCCTTCAGCATCTTCGCATTCTGGACCATTGGGCTATTTAGTACTGCTTCGTGGAACTGTTCGGCGACGTACCGACTACTTCTTTTCATCGCCGACTTGATCCTTTCCTTCCGGGCTCAGCACACTGAAACTTTAGGCGAGGTTGAAGCCATTCGGCGATTTTAGGCGATCCTCAGGCCTTCTTTTCTTTGACTTTTCAGCCATTTTTTTCCTTTTTGCCAATTAGTGTCCATGCTTTGCCTCAAACTCAAAATACCTGAAACTTAAGGATTTACATCAGTTATTGAGACAAAATATGCATTTGAGGACACTAATTCTATTAAAATGAAGCCTTAAATGAGTCCAAATAGTGGACTCATCATTGGACCCCTACCTCTACCCCGTGGTCGACCTCTTGGCCTGGCGGGGTTCTCTCTACCATCTTAGGTGGATCTTCACCACCGAGGCACCACGTCTACGAGTCATCCCTGTAAAAAAGTGAAACGAGTAAGATTCCGTGAAACCAATGAAACACGCACTACACGAGATGATACAACATAAAGAATGTTCCTAATGACATCCTGTAACTTTCCAAAGATAAGTCACAGACGTCTACGCACCTATCCGCAGGACTCTACTAGACGCTAGCTCTGTACAGGTGAGACCAATGAAAATTCTGGCTCTGATACGAACTTGTCACGACCCAATTCCTCGAGCCGTGATGGCACCTACTATATCCCACCATTAGGTAAGCCAACCCGAAACCCAGAACATCTAGTATGGGTAAAAGGGCAAAATCCAAGTGGCAAAAAAAATAACAACAAAAAGGAATAAGTCAAGCCAAAAGAATACATACATAAGAATTGAATCCCTCATAGAACCTGGAAGTCTTATGTACAGAGGCATACTAAGAGTACAAGTCCCAAAACTGGACCAACATATAGAAATATACGCAACTAGAAGGACCTGTCTCAAGTACAAAAGACGAGCCACAAAATATATGTACAGAAGGAGACGACAATGATCGGGACGCTGTGCTCACCCTCGCCTCCGGATACTAGCTGCTACTGGCTCGAATGGTGGCGCTGAGGTGCTCGGTCCTACATCACGAAAATAGATGCAGAGTGTAGTATGAGTACCAGTGAAAAGGTACCCAGTAGGCATCATAGGCCGATTGAGTAAGAAAGGTAAAAGCAATATCAAATGCTAGAATAAAACACAGACAGAGGTCACGAACAAGAAAAGTAAAGGTATGCACACAAGTGTAAAGCAAACAAACCTAAGGTGACTACTCCAACTAGTCCCCCATAAGCCCAGAAGGTACACTCATGCACAAATTGAAGTAAAAACCTGAACGGACCCCCATAATACCGTTAGGCACACAAAAAAGCTAAATTAAGACTAGAGGAGATTTGAAAGCTCTAAGCATTATAAAATGTCAGTATTCCTGAGCTATTAAAGATTTGAAAGCTCTAAGCATTACAAAAATGTCAGTATTCCTGAGCTATTAAAGAGAGGAAACACAAAGCCTGGACCTTGAACCGTGGGTGAGTCTGCCTATAATAGATACGCCGATAGAGCCAAACTCTGCAAGGGATAACACAAAGCCCGAACCTCGAACCGTGGATGTCGAATACCCATAGATAAAGTGATATAACCCAAGGGGGGGACTCTGTATGTCAACTCCATTATAGGAAGGTAAATAAGCAGCAGCAGCAGGAAGAACATAGCCCGGACTAAGATCCGCGGGTGAAACCTCCTGTTAAGTTACCACGACAACATAAAGCTTCCAAATAAGCCATCCAAGTATTCCCGCATCTAAAAGTCATGGGAAACTCTTCGTAACCATCTTATATATCCTTTAACTATCTCACGGTGATAAGAGAACCGAACTGAAGTTGTATGTATCACCGAACGGGACCCGGAGGACGACCAGAAATGCATAAAGTTAGGATCATACAGGAATTACGGATGTTAAGGCCTCACAGATGATTCACTTCCTAGCTAAGGCTCATCTCTATCAGACCCAAGTCTGCTATATCAGTCTACCAGAACCTATGCCGCTCGAAGTCACATCGGGGTGAAATAATATAATATATTGGATCTGAACAATCGTGAGTGTATGGAATCACTAGTCTAAGTCTAGACTAAGGCCAAATATGCTCCAATAATAACTCATAAGTCAAAACCAGGCCAAACAAGGAAGCAAGGATGATCAAATATAACAATTCAAGTACCAGGTAAACCCAAAAACAACCTAAATATGAATCTTATCGAACAAGGCATGCTAATCTAGTTCCCCGCCATAATATTCATGCAAATCCACATACGCTCACACATTCAGACTTAATCTGAAAGAAAAGGGAAGCCATAGCCTACCTGTAGGTCGAACACACGCGCTCCAAACTACTCCGCCGAAGATTTTGCCTTCCGGACGGCCTCGAATCACTGCAAAGCTGTCAAAAATATAATCACAACGTTGTTACGGTTGTTTAGACACTAAATTTGCTTGAAACGGAGGCGGACCAATTTCAGGGTCAAAAATAGGGAAAGTGGGACCCTCGCCGGAAATTCCAGAATTAACCCAAAAAATAGGTTCTAAACAGCTTCCCGAACTTGTGTTCTGAATTGGAAAACAATTCGGGGCTTGGAATAGTCCCAACACCAACATGCAACGAAAAACCCAAAATTACACTAAAAATGAACCACAATGTCAGCTGTTATTTACAAGAAATTACCGGAAACGAGGGCCCAACTACTGAAACCAACCACTCCACGATGACCCTCACGAAAAACTCCACAATCTAGGCTCAAGAATCACCAAATTCGGACCTAAAATGGCCAAGAAATCATCTTCCAAAATTTTCCAAAATATTGAGCTCGAAAATGAGCTATGACAGCAGCTAAAACATAATTATTACCTCTAACGAAGCTTCAAATACGAATTCCAACCACGCCAAAGCGTTCTGCTAGAAAAATCACTCACGATATCTCCAAGAATCACCGAAATCGGACCTAAAATGACTGAGATATCAAGTGTCAAAAATTTCCAAAATCAATCTCACAAAAAGAGTCGTGGTAGAAGGTATTTCACAAAATTTACCTCAAACGGAGACCCCATATCAGTTTCCGATCTCACCAATGCGTTCCTTGCGAAACCCCCCACAAGTTTGACATTCGAATCACTAAAATCGGACTTGACATGAGAGAGTTATAAAGGTTTGAAGTTGAGAAATGAGGCTGAAATGGCCTGCACCAGCTATATATATCAGCTGAAAAGCTGATTATTTTATGCCAACTTTAAAATCTCCGACGGGGGGTCGGGATTCGTTCGAAACCCGATATAAATAAAATAAATATGCTACCCTACTAAATTCGATATTACGGAATGAAAGACGCAATCAAAATTTCCATCAGAGATTATCTCGATAAAAAGTGGGTCCCACTCCCAAAGGCTATTTTTAACCAAAATCCATCGAGGGGCTCGGAATGAGTCCGGAGGCCTCGAGAATTGAACGAAAGGTTGTTCTAGACCAAACACAACATTCTAGGGCTAACCGCGCTGTCAAAATTTTCATTTGGACACGTTTTACAAGAATGTTGACCAAAGTCAACCGCTGGCCAGTTTTCAAGGCCAAAATGCTAAAAATGGTTTAAACTCGAGACTCAAGTCAACCACGCTTCTAGCCTAATTTGGCCATTCCGGAGCTGATGGAACTGTCAGAATTCCGTTATAAGAATGATTTCCTGATGAACTGATTAAAAATCACTTTTCAAGCTTCAAGGCTTCTAAAACACTAAAAGCTGCACAAAATCTAAACAAACGACCAGGCGACCGAACTGTCAGTTCCAGCATGTCATAAATAACTTGGGGTCGCTGTAGGAAATATCTAACCAATGAAAATAAGGCGGGTACAGAAAAATGACCTGGAGGTCATTACAACATCCACTACTAAAACACCTTTCGTCTGCGAAAGTAAGGATAATGATATACTTGAGGGCTCAAATAAGCTGGGGAACTGCTCCCGCATCTCCTGCTTGGTATCTAGGTAGCCTCCACGACTGGACAGTGTCGCTACTGGACCTTAACTACAAGAATGGACCGGGAACGGAGCTGGCAAACATCTCTGGCTAATATGGCTATCGGCTCCTCAACAAAGGTCAGGCTGTCATCCAACCCAACTAATTCTTACTCTATCACATGAGACTCATATGGAATATACCGGCGTAGCATTGATACATGAAAAATTGAGTGTATAGCTGAAAATGCAGAAAGTAGGGCTAACTCTTAGGCAACATCACCAACCCTCCTCAGGATCTCAAAATGCCCAATATATCTGGGACTAAGCTTGCCCTGCTTGCCAAATCTCATCACGCCCTAGACCAACACCAGAAGCATCACAATATTCGGTAAAGCCCTCGCCCTCAACTGGAAGAGTCAAGATAGGAGCGGTAGTAAGCAATTCCTTGAGTCTCTGAAATCACAACTCACACTCCTCATATCACATAAAAGGAACACCTTGGTGAGTCAATCAAGTAAAATGTCCTTAATAAAACGCCTGTAGTATCCAACTAGTCCAACGAAGCTCCTAACCTCAGTCACAAAAGTTGGCCTATCCCAACCACGAATGGCCTCAATCTTTGTCAGATCCACAATAATACCATCCTTGGACACTACGTGCCCCAGAAATGTCACAGACTCCAACCAAAACTCGCACTTTGAGAACTTGGCATAAAGCCACTGGTCTCTCAAAGTCTGGAGCACAATCCTCAGATGTTGCACATGCTCCTCTCTGCTCCGCGAGTATACAAGAATATCATCAATGAAAATAATGTGCCACAAAATCTTGGCACATTTAATGCTTGAAAGCTAAGAATTGATACTAGACTCAAGTGCATTTATGTGGATATAATGCGTTTGGTTGTGTTGTACATGTGAAACAGATGAAAAGTGGAAAAGGAGAGAAATAAAGAAAAGAGTTCTGTAAAACATCAAGTGAAGACCACAGACTACGACACATGTCGTGGTCCTCACTACGGACCGTGGTACCTTCCGTGAAGTTGAACCAGTGTGCAGACCAAGAATAGTTGAAAAGGGATTGGAACCAAGTGAAGACCACATACGAGTTCACGAGTCGTGGTCCTCACTATGGTCTATGGTGCCTGCCGTGAAGTTGAACCAGTGTACAGGCCAAGAATAGTTGAAAAGGGATTGGAACTAAGTGAAGACCACAGACGAGTTCACGAGCCGTGGTCCTCACTACGGTCTGTGGCGCTTGTCGTGAAGCTGAATCAGTGTGAAGGCCAAGAAGAGTTGGAAGAAGGTTGAAACCTAAGTGAAGACCACAGACGACTTCATAGGTCGTGGTCCTCACTCGAACCGTGGTAGCTCTCATGGTGTATTTTCCAGTGTCATGGCGTTGAAGACCCAATCTTTGGGAAAGTTCAAGGGAAGATCACGGAGGGCCCGTGAAGCCCTCTACGAGTCGTAGAAGTGGCCGTAGAGTCACCCGACATTTCAGTCCTAGTTCGATTAGGACTCATTTTAAACGTTCTATTTTGAATTACTTTAGGTCATTTTGGATATTATTCATTAGTTTACATTTTACGAAGGGGAACACATTATCATTCTGAGCTTTTGATTTTGGATTTCAAAGATTATTATCAATTTGAAGCTCGGATTTGGATTATCATATTATCGAATTGATTGTTGAATTGTTAATTATTTTCGTAAGTCTTTCTCAATATGTTTTCATTCCTAATTACTGATTGCTTACGTGAAAGCATGAGTGGCTAAATACCACGACTGGGGTTGTGGGATTCATGATGAAATTCTAGTTACGATTCCGTAAAATGAGTAAAGGGCAGTCTATGTTTACAATCTGTAGTTTTTAGCTTCCAATATTGTTATAATCTAGTGAGTTCACACATTAGATGAGCATGTATCTGGTATTTGTTTGAGAGAAAAATACTAGTTAGGAAAAAGTTGAACTAAATTAACAAATTGGAGTTAAAGCTAGAGTTCAAGAGAAAGAACTTTAACATCATATCATTGTAAGCGAGGGTCAATGTTAGTAACACTCTAGGGTCGAGGGAACATGAGTGATAATTATCTGATTAGGTTGAGAAGTGTCAGATGAATTTAACTCGCAATGATTCTATAAATATTGATTTGCCTGACGCTCAATTACAGAAGAACACTAGAACTAATGTTATGGTGACCACAATCCTGGTTTTTCTTAATTAACTGAATCAACCTCACAATGAAATAGTCTATTAGTCGTTAATCTGGATTTTGACTACAAGTTTTGGTACTTATAAGATTTCAACCAAACCCAATTTACTTTCCGTTGTTATTTATTTAGGAGATAATAAAAACATTCGAATAAACGCAACAGTGAATGAAACCTTATATATAAAGAAATTCTCTGTGGGATCGACCTCAACTCTAGTTGAGTTCTGTAAATTGACATTGACCGTTTACACTTCTTTTTTGAAATGTAAGTTTGGACGTATCAAATTTTGGCGCCGTTGTCGGGGAATTTCAATTCAGAAGTGTTTTACTAGCTTTTATTCAATTTGTAGTTATATTTCCTATTTTTTTGTTTTGTTCTGTGTTTGTCTCTTTCAGGTAAGTTCGATTGTGTATGCCCAACACTAGAAGTAAAGGAGCCCCATTGCTTTCTTACGACCCTGAATTTCAGAGAACTATTCGAAAGATGGTTAATGCACAAGAACTAGAGCTTTAGAGGCAAAGACTGGGCATAGAAGCTGAAGTTGCTGCTGCAAGAGGTGTCCAGCAAAATGTTGGACTCCACCAGCCTAGGGCAGTAGATGATAATAAAGGAGTGGAAGGATTAGTCCCTCCCCAGCGCCAACCAATAACCCCAAGGGGTAGAGCTCAACATCCAGCTCACATGATGTATGAAAAAGATGATGCTGAATTGGATGGAGATGGAGCCACTGGAGCTATAGTGTTACCTGCACTACCTCCAGGTGTTAAATTCACAATCACCAGCACTATGATTCAATTGTTGAACCTGAAAGGTATGTTTAGAGGTGAAGCTGGCGATGATGCAAATCATCATCTAATGAACTTTGTGGCAATCTGTAAGTCACAAGAGATTCCTGGGGTTAACCAAACAGTGATGAGGTTGAGGCTGTTTCCATTGTCATTTAATGGAGAGGCGACTAACCGGTTGAATGAGATGGCAGACGACTCCATCAGAACTTGGACTGAGCTGAAGGAAGCACACTTTCCTGGAACGATTCTTCCCAGAATCAAAAGAGCTGCAGATGAAAGACGATATAAGTACACACAAGCAGCTACCAGGAGAAGCAATGCATGAAACTTGGTGGAGATTCAACCAAAAGTTGAAGAAATGTCCTAACCATGATCTTACTGAGAGGCATCTAAAACAAGCTTTCTATAGATCTTTAAACTATGTCACTAAACCTGTTGTTGATGCAGTTTGTGGAGGATCATTCATGAGGAAACCATTCTCAGAGAGCATGCAGCTGTTGGATGAGGTATCCAAGAATAACATGGCATGGTACACTAGAGATGCAGATGTATGAGAGCTTGGGTAAACATTTGAGCTTTCAGCTGAACAAAGGAAGAGAGAAGAAGAAAGGGACTAAGACATGGAACATATGAGGACACAAATAGATCTGCTCACAAAGCATATTGTTGCCAAGTCTGAAAAGGTAAATGTCGTGGGACAGCAAAACAGGTATGAGGATCAGGACATCGACCTAGATGAGGAAGCTAACTATTTGGGTAACCAATGAGGCTTTCAGAATTATAACTGTGGAAATCAGGGTTACAACTTTGGAAACACAAGTCAAAATTATGCTAGGGATGGTCAATATGATAGGCCAGCAAATAGAGATCGGGGAAACTAGAAGAACAGAGATGGGTATAGGAATGATCGCAGTGGTGTTTATGTACCCCTATGTAATAGAGACAGGGCAAGTGGTAGTTCCAGCAGATCTAAGCTGGAAGACATGATGGCTAAGGTACTCTAGAAAGTTGAATCAACTGATGCAGGGGTAAAATAAATGACAGGTGATTTCTCGAGCATGAGTCAGTTGGTGGACTCTCACACCACCTCCATTAAACAAATTGAGTAGCAGTTGGGGCAACTCTCAGCCTCACTAAATCAGAGGAAGAATGGGTCACTACCAAGTGACACCATCCAAAATCCTAAGAAGGATGGACACTGCATGGCCATCACCACTAGGAGTGGTAAAGTTCTTACTGACCCTATTTCTGCAGGTACAAAACGTGAATAGGTGTTGGAGCAAGCTGTAAGAGAAGAGGATGAAGCTGAATGGGGAGATGACTTGGAAAACATGCCTTCACTGCAGATTCCCAGACCACCTTCTTCTTTCCCTCAAAGGCTAAAAAAGAAAGTTGAAGATGGGAAGTTTACAAAATTTATCACCATGTTGAAGCAACCTTCAGTAAACATACCATTGGTGGAAGCCCTGGAACATATTCCAGGATATGCCAAGTTCATGAAGGACTTAGTTACCAAGAAGAGAGTTGTAAGTCTTGATTTTACTAATGATGTACATCATTGCAACACCATTGGTGAATTCACTATCCCATGCACCATTGGGTCAATTAAGTTTGCAAAAGCTCTGTGTGATCTAGGAGCCAACATCAACTTGATGTCATTATCCATCTACAAGAAAATGGGATTGGGAGTTCCAAGACCCATATCAATGAGGTTGATGATGGCTGATAGGTCAGTAAAGCGGCGGCCAGTGAAAATCCTATGTGATGTACTTGTTAAGGTGGACACCTTAATCTTTTCGGCTGATTTTATGATCTTGGATTGCGAAATGGACTATGAGGTTCCCATCATTTTGGGAAGACCATTTTTGGCAATAGAAAGAGCCTTGGTAGATGTTGAGAGAGGAGAGATGAAGTTCAGACTCAACAAGGATGAGGTAAAGTTCAATATTTGCAGGTCAATGAAGCAACCAAATGATATGAATGTGGTATCTGCAATAGAGGTGGTTAATGAAGAAGGAATGAGAGTACCCATCGAAGAGAGGATGGATGTTGAAACCTTAGTTGCAGGGCTGATGAACTTTGATGTTGATTTACGGTCTGACTATATAGAGACTGTGAAAGCCTTGCAGGGTATGGGAGCACACTCTTATGCTCCAAAGAAATTGGACCTGGACTTGAAAAATAGGCCAAGTCCTCCAGCAAAACCATTCATTGAGGAGCCACCAATGTTGGAACTGAAACAGCTACCCAATCACCTAAGGTATGAATTTTTGGGAGCTAACAACACTTTACCTATGATTTTGGCTGAATATTTAAATGATGAACATGTCCAAGCTGTGATCAAGGTGTTGATTAGGTACAAGAGGGCCATTGGGTGGACCATTGTTGATATCATCAGGATACCTCCGGGTATATGCACCCACAAGATTCAGCTTGAGGAGGACTGCAGCCCAAGCATTGAACACCAGCGGAGGCTAAACCCACCTATGCAAGAGGTGGTTAAGAAAGAGATAATCAAGTGGTTAGATGCTGGGGTGGTCTATCCCATTTCTGATAGTCACTGGGTCAGTCCAATGCAATGTGTGTCCAAAAAGAGCGGTATGACGGTGGTGGCAAATGCCAAGAATGAGTTAGTCCAGCAAAGACCAATCACTGGATAGCTAGTGTGCATGGACTACATGAAGCTGAACAAATGGACTTTTAGGGATCATTTCCCAATGCCCTTCATGGACCAAATGCTGGACAGGTTAGCTGGTAAAGGGTGGTACTGTTTCTTAGATAGATACTCTGGCTACAACCAAATATCAATTGCTCCTGAAAATCAGGAAAAGGCTACCTTCACTTGTCATTATGGCACCTTTACATTTAAATGCATGTCATTTGGACTATGTAATGCACCAGCAACATTCCAAAGGTGTATGATGTCCATTTTCTCATACATGATGGAGGACACTCTAGAGGTATTTATGGACGATTTTTCTGTGGTAGGTGATACGTTTGATGATTATTTGTTGAATCTTAGCAGGGCCCTACAGAGATACGAGGAGAGCAACCTAGTGCTGAATTGGGAGAAGTGCCTTTTCATGTTAAATGAGGGCAAGGCCAAAATTGAGGTTATTGAAAAGTTATCTACACCAATCTGTGTGAAGGGTGTTCGAAGCTTCCTAGGACATGCTGGATTCTATAGGCGTTTCATCAAGGACTTCTCCAAAATTGCACACCCCATGTGCAAGCTTTTGGAGAAGGAGGTGAAATTTGTCTTTGATGAGGCATGTCTCAAAGCATTTGAGTGCTAAAGGAAAAGTTGATTTCCGCACCAGTTATCATTGGCCTAGACTGGGCGGAGCCATTTGTGGCAATGTGCGATGCTAGTGGGATTGCATTAGGAGTTGTGTTGGGGTAGAAGCGCAACAAGATGTTTCATCTGATTTACTATGCTAGTAAGTCACTGAATGGGGCACATCGAAACTACACAGTCACTGAGCAGGAACAATTGGCGGTGGTGTGTGCGTTTGAAAAGTTTAGAGCTTACTTGCTGGGCACTAAGGTGATAGTTCAAACATACCATGCTGATCTGAGATACCTCAAGGAAAAGAAAGATGCCAAGCCTAGGCTGATCCGATGGGGGCTGCTTCTCCAAGAGTTTGATTTTGAAGTGAAGGATAAGAGAGGATGTGAGAACCAGGTAGCTGATCACATGTCTAGGTTGGAGGCTGCAAATAAGGAAGAGTTGGAGCTTGAAATAGATGATACATTCCCGGATGAGCAGGTATTAGCTGCAACTCTTGACCTTATTCCTTGGTTTGCTGATTATGCTAATTTTCTTGTTAGTGATGTAATGCCTGGAGGACTAACATTTCACCAAAAAAAGAGGTTCATGCATGATGTAGGTAAGTATTTCTAGGACGAACCATATTTTTATAGGATTTGCGCTGATAACATCATCAGGTGGTGCATTCCTGAAGCTGAGATGTTGCACATTTTGGAGGCCTGTCACTCATCTCCAGTAGGTGGTCATCATGGAGGTGCTCGAACAGCCCACAAGATACTTCAGTGTGGGTACTACTGGCCCATAATTCATCAAGATGCAGTGGAAATAGTAAAGAGCTATGATGTGTGCCAGCGGCAACGAGCTATCTCTCGGCGCCATGAGTTACCCATGACACCCATCTTAGAGGTAGAGTTGTTTGATGTGTGGGGAATTGATTTCATAGGCCCATTTGTGAGTTCCTATGGATAGAAATATATATTAGGTGCAGTGGACTATGTGTCCAAATGGATTGAGCCATTTCTTTACATGAGAATGATGGCAAGAGTGTAGCTAGCTTCCTGAAGAAGAATATTTTCTCAAAGTTTGGCACACCCAGAGCCATTATCAGTGATGGTGGTTCTCACTTCTGCAATAAGGTGTTCAGTGCTCTTCTGACCAAGTATGGGGTTAAACAACACAAGGTTGCTACGCCTTATCACCCACAGACCAGTGGAAAAGTAGAGGTTTCCAACAGGGAAATCAAGGCAATCTTGGCAAAGACAGTAAATGCCAACAGGACAGATTGGGCATGGAAGCTAGATGAAGCTCTATGGGCATATCAGACAGCTTTCATGACACCTATTGGTATGTCTCCATATCAATTGGTGTTTGGAAAGGCATGTCCTTGTCCGGTTGGGCTAGAGCATAGAGCACTTTGGGCGTTGAAGAAGTTAAACCTCAATTGGAGCGAAACTGCAAACTTGAGGTTGGATCAGATCAATGAGATGGATGAGTTCCGTCTGAGAGCCTATGAGAGGTCGGCACTGTATAAGGAGAGGATGAAGATATATCATGTCAAGCATATTGATAAAAGAAGCTTCACTCCTGGTGACTTAATGTTACTCTTCAACTCCAGACTTCGTTTGTTTCCAGGAAATTTGAGTTCTAAGTGGTCTAGACCTTTTAAGGTCACACATGTGTTTCAATCTGGTGCTATTGAGCTGGAAAATAATAAGGGAGAGAGGTTCAAAGCTAATGTCCAGCGAATCAAGGCATATTTGGGTGTTCCTTAGGATGTAAAGATTGTAGAGGAATGTAAACTTGATGAAGTCTGAGTAATCAAGTAACCTGCGTCTGATATACCGTGAGTTTACGATATTTTTAATACATTTCACTTAAGAGTTGTGTGTGTCTAGGGCCATTTTGTATTGGTTGTTATGTATTTTTCTCATGTTTGCAGGAAATATGTTCAGACGTGGAAACTGAGAGACGCAGTTGAAGGATGTGCAGAAAAGGGAATCTACGGAGGTGATCCACGGACCGTAGGTCCATTCACGCTCCGTAGATGGGTGTCATAGATGGTCATGCAAGGCTTGAAGGAAAATTAGGGAATTCTTGACCAAGTGTGGAACCACAGTTGTAATCGATGTACCATATATTGATCTACGGACCGTACTGCTGATCCGTCAAATGATTCAGAGAGGGGTTCCAGTACCTGATTTTGAAGATTCTAAGTATGGAGCTACGGAGGAGGATCCACGGACCGTAGATCAATCCATGATCTATATTGGTGCTCCGTCATTTGGTTCAGAGATTTGAAGATTTTAAAGTTAGAAATTTTCCCAAGTCCTGAGTCACGGAAGGGACCTACGGACCGTAGATCATTCCACAATCCGTAGGTCAGTATCGTTGATCGAAATTGCATCCTGAAACATTATTTCCTTATTTCGTTTCCTTTTTAGTTAGGACTTATTTTTCTATATATAGGGCATGTAAACCTCATTTTTGGGGGTGAGACTTTATTATTTTAGTTCTACATTTTTGGCTTTGGAGATTAACTTGCAACTGTAGCAATTCTTAATTTCCTTAGTTTGTTTTAAAGATTTTGGTTTGGAAATTCAAATTGAAATTCTGGGTTTATCATTCTCATTACGTAAGTTCGTGATTTCTTCTTCTAAAAGTATGAATTGTGTTCTTACTAATATGGGTAACTAAATCCACAATTAGGGTTGTGGGAACCATGAGCGATTAACAAAGTATGAATTACACTAAGCAATTCTTGAATAGTGTTGTTGCATGCATTGATAATGCTTTCGTTTAGAAGTCTTTTTAACGAGTGCACGCGTTAGAACTCGTCTTGTTGCTACTTGCCGGACCAAGGAAGTAGTTAATAAGAAAATAATTATCAACATAGATTTAGTGTGATACTATCTAATAGTCTAATGTTGATTGGTGCGAGGGTGAAAACTAAGCCATACATCGATGTGATGTCTAATATGAGGTAAAGGTAAGGATTAGTAAATTATACACACGTAGCCGGACCAAGGTGCGGGATGAAATTCTCTAGATGCCGGATCAAGGATTTAGAGATACATAACTTATCACTTTGCATGTAATACACTAGGAAAGGATTGCTATTACTAGGATTACAGAGTTATGAGCTTATGGGGAACACATACTCCCTAGTTTCTTTCTCATCTTGATAACAACCAAAGTTTGAATCTTGTTCACTAATTGATAACATAATTTCCAGAATTTGTTACACAAATCACCCCCCCTCTTTAATTACTTGTTTTCGGAAATATATTGACTAAACGAATATAATCGTCAGTTGAGCTTAAGTCTAAACCATATTCCTCGTGAGATCGACCCCAACCTATAAGTTGGGTTCTTTACCTAATATTGATCGCTTATACCTCTTTAGGGAGGTATAATTTGAGCGTATCAAAATTTGGCGCTTCTTACTAATATGAATAACTAAATCCACAACTAGGGTTGTGGGAACCATGAGCGATTAACAAAGTATAAATAGTAACTAAGAAATTCTTGAATAGTATTGTTGCATGCGTTGATAATTCTTTCATTTAGAAGTCTTTTAACGAGTGCACGCGTTAGAACTCGCCTTGTTGCTACTTGCCGGACCAAGGAGGTAGTTAATAAGAAAAGAATTATCAACATAGATTTAGTGTGATACTATCTAATAGTCTAATGTCGATTGGTGAGAGGATGAAAACTAAGCCATACATCGATGTGATGTCTAATATGAGGTAAAGGTAAGGGTTAGTAAATTATACACACGTAGCCGGACCAAGGTGTCGGATGAAATGCTCTAGATGCCGGATCCCCGGCAGCAGCCCCAAAATTTGATACGCTCAAATTACACCTCCCTAAAGAGGTATAAGCGATCATTATCAAGTAAAAAACCCAACTTATAGGTTGGGGTCGATCTCACGAGGAATATGGTTTAGACTTAAGCTCAACTGAAAATTATATTCGTTTAGTTAATATATTTCCAAAAACAAGTAATTAAGGGGGGGGGATTTGTGTAACAAATTCTTGAAATTATGTAATCAATTAGTGAACAAGATTCAAACTTTGGTTGTTATCAAGATGAGAAAGAAACTAGGGCGTATGTGTTCCCCATAAGCTCATAACTTTGTAATCCTAGTAATAGCAATCCTTTCCTATTATATTACATGCAAAGTGATAAGTTAGGTATATCTAAATCCTTGGTCCGACATCTAGAGAATTTCACCCCACACCTTGGTCCGGCTACGTGTGTATAATTTACTAACCCTTAACTTTACCTCATATTAGACATCACATCGATGTATGACTTAGTTTTCACCCTCGCACCAATCGAAATTAGACTATTAGATAGTATCACACTAAATCTATGTTGATAATTATTTTCTTATTAACTACCTCCTTGGTCCGGCAAGTAGCAACAAGGTGAGTTCTAACGCGTGCACTCGTTAAAAAGACTTTTAAACGAAAGAATTATCAATGCATGCAACAACACTATTCAATAATTGCTTAGTTACTATTCATACTTTGTTAATCGCTCATGGTTTCCACTACCCTAGTTGTGGATTTAGTTACCCATATTAGTAAGAACACAATTCATATTTTTAGAAGAAGAAATCATGAACTTACATAATGAGAATGATAAACCCAGAATTTCAATTTGAATTTCCAAACCAAAATCTTCAAAACAAACTTAGGAAATTAAGAATTGCTAAAGTTGCAAGTTAATCTCCAAAGCCAAAAACTTAGAACTAAAATAATAAAGTCTAACCCCTCAAAAATGAGGTTTACATGACCTATATATAGAAAAATAAGTCCTAACTAAAAAGGAAACGAAATAAGGAAATAGTGTTTCAGGACACGGTTTCGATCGATGATACTAACCTACGGACCATGGATTTATCTACGGTCCGTATGTCCCTTCCGTGACTCAGGACTTGGGCAAATTTCTAACTTCAAAATCTTCAAATCTCTGAACCAAACGATGGAGCACCAATACAGACCGTGGACTGATATACGGTCTGTGGATCCTCCTCCGTAGCTCCATACTTGGAATCTTCAAAATCAGGTACTGGAACCTCTCTCTGAATCATTTGACGGATCAGCGGTACGGTCCGTAGATCAATCTACGGTCCATCGATTGCAACCGTGGTTCCACACTTGGTTAAGAATTCCATGATTTTCCTTCAAGCCTTGCCTGCCCGTCTACGACACCCATCTACGGAGCGTGAATGAAGCTACGGTCCATGGATCACCTCCGTAGATGCCCTTTTCTACACATCCTTCAGTTGTGTCTCTCAGTTTCCACGTCTGAACATCTTTCATGCAAACATGAGAAAAAGACATAAAAAACAATACAAAATGGCCCTAGACTCACACAACTCTTAAGTGAAATGTATTAAAAATACCGTAAACTCACGGTATATCAACACCCTCAACTTAAATTCGTTGTTTGTCCTCAAGCGATGCACTAAGATGTTAAACGACACTTGTATAGAAGCAAGCAATTCGAGCACAAGCAATCACATGGCTCTCTACTCTGACTCTCTTTTTGGGTGCAAATCTTTTGTCTCAGACTCAACAAGCTGACTTCTGCGGATCTAAACATGAAAAAGATCGACCAACCAACACTCAACATACACTGTTTTACTATCCCCAAGGTACCAACTTTCCAACAATGTAACTAGTGCCCTTACTTCAAATGAAATCCCTTTTTCACACAATGAATATGAATTTGAGTACAAGGATTCATTCAACACTCACACTCAGAAGTAACTTCAAGTACAGTTAGTGCTCAATACCATAGGCTTACCCTTATTTCACTGCTTAGACTCTCCAAACTAGGTTCTAGTATCACTATAGGACTTTCTTGGCTTGTAACGTAGGCTCAGGTCAGGTGTGGTACATTTGGGTACTTTATAGTGACTTTCTGCCCTCCTTGACATTACATTAGGCTTTCTACCTCTTTTTTCCCTATTCTTGACATCCTACCATTTTACCTTCTTTCCCTTGATTCTTTTCAACCATGGATGTGACTTTAGACTTTGTAGCTCTTTATTTTTCACTTTCATCTTTTTCTTGCATTTTATTCTTATCTTTAGCTTTCAACAAGTCACATCCTTTCCTTTGTTTTCTTTTTCTATTTTTCAACATCAAACTCATTTCATACCCATTTTTCTTTCGGTTTCCTCTTTCATAGCCACCCTCAACTTATGAAGTTTCCATTGGTTGAGGTGCACAATACTCGATGTCGAATCAGGTCCAAGATTGAGGTTACTTTTTACATTAGCCACCCTCAACTTAGGTTGTTGGCCTAAGTCGAGGTGCACATGTCCAAAGAGGGATTGGGGCCAACATAGTAGATTATGGGAAGGTGAGTTAGGGATTTAGAAAGAAATGGTCTAATTTAGGCCCAAAGCATTTGGATCAAAGGGAGCATTTATTTCATTTGGTTGGATTCTTCTTTTAGGCAATTTGTGGACTTATCAGAACAAGGGCCTATGATCACTTCCTAGCCTCTAGAGTAGATTGTCTTAGCAGGACTAGCCGGGCAAGTTCTAGATTGGCACAAAAACTGTTTGAACAATCAACTATTCTCACACACTCTTGGCACATAGTTTCATTATCAGATTATTAGATTACCCAGTTCAAGTTTTAGATTAATTCATGCCATCAAGTTGGTTCATTATCATGTCATACTCAGAGCCAACACATTCAACTCATTCTAGCCTATAGATTTTAGCACATATCACAATTTTTTTTGGACGGGTATCATTTCTTTCAAAAAGTTTTTTTTTTTTATGCCATCATGCTTCATTCTTTCTCATGCTTCTACACATACAATCCTAACACATGCCAATTCAACATAAATTAAGCAGTCTCGTGGGAGAAAAGAACACAGACAAGAAAACCCCAAGAGAGGATTATGAGTTGGGTTACTCAGACTTCACCCTATCACTCACAATCCATTTACCCCACCCCAACAAAAAATAGGTGCAATTGTCCCTAATGCACACAAAAATCAGTGAAAAGTAATGGATTTGGGTGAAGCAAACCTGTGGCGCATAGCGCCGATGAAACATCAACAAGAGGGTGGGTCCAGTTTCCCAGAGACCGCTACAACAACATTGGGGCAACCCTCAGTAGTGCCCACGTCAGCAATCACAGCACCCTCAGTAGTGTTATCAATCATTCTAACCGCACCATTAGTGGTGCCCACATCATGACCCACAGTATTCGGAATATCCGAAAAGGGCATAGAACTTGATGCCCCAGCAACACTCTCACGAACCGTCTCCTGGCGTTGATAACGTTCAAATATACTTCTTGAAAAGAAATATAAACGATTGTATGCAATATATTTACCCAACTATGAGTCGGGGTCGATCCCACAGAGAATATGGAAGAATATTATCAATAGCAAATATTTAACTTGATAGTCGTTATATAAAAATGG
>JAJONZ010004746.1:0-26195 GCA_029582445.1 Solanum paucissectum
CCTCCACTTCCACCTCCACTGCCCGAACCACCACCTCCACCTCCACCTCCACTGCCCGAACCACCACCTCCACTTCCACCTCCACTGCCCGAACCTCCACCTCCACTGCCCGAACTGCCATCTCCACTGCCCGAACCACCACCTCCACTGCCACCGCTACCAGGAGGATGATAAGGACAGAAGGCACAATCAGTATTAGTTGCAGTGACTATGGCGAAGAAGAGGAGATTGAAGGAGAGGAAAAGAGTAACCAATGAGGCTTTAGTTTTAGAAGCCATGCTATTGTAAGGAAGCTAAAGCACACAAATTGTTGCAAAGATGAATGAACAAATGTAATGGCATGCAGGGTATTTATACTACTCTTTCTATCCTAAATTACACTATTCACTTTTTAAATCAGTTCTAAAAACAATACTCCCTAAATTATGACATCTTTCATTTTTCGAGAATTAAATAGTTTAAGTTTGATTGAGAAATTGCTCATGAAATCTTCAATTTTTTTGAAATGAAATTTATATATTGTAAACTACGTAAAAATTACTATAAGTCACAATAATTAAAAATTCAAAATATTTAAAAGATATATGAAAATTTATGGAAAAAAAAGTTAAATTAATTTCTAATTAGAGTAAAATATGACATTCTTGTTGATACAAACTAAAAAGGAAATAGTGACGTATAAAATGAGATGGAGGGTGTAACAATTTGAACTTTGAAATGTTTGTTTATTCTTAATGAAATGATTTATAATTTAATTTAGATTACAAATTTTAAAAGTCTTATTTTTCTCAAAGTTTATATTAAATTAAATTTTCCAATATAAATTGAAACAAAGTTAATATTAAATTAAAAAAATTCATATAAATTGAAACATAAAGAATATACTACTTTGTAGGTGAACAATAAAAGTTGCTCTTGTAAAAAGAGTTTTATCATGGAAGGGAATTATTAGATCAACACTTTTTATGGATTACAGCTTCATAGCTATAGTAATTCCCGTGACATGGAATCTGTTAGGCTATGGTAGCTCCTTTTCTACTTTTCACTACTTCACAAATTATCCTCCATATTAGGACAACTTCCATGTCTACCTATTTAAAGGTAACCCACATTCCTCCTTAGTACATATTTTAACCATAGATGAATGACTTTAAATAATGGAAGAAAAAGGACAAAAAATGCACTTGGACTATTGTAAAATGTCTAAACATATCTTTGGATTCGTCCACCTATTTTCCTAAGAATATCTATCTAGTTATACTTTTTGCTCATATATGTCCTTAGAATGAATTTTAAAAAACAAAAAATATATATACGATATTTTATTATTGATCCAATTAAATTATTTTGACTTACCAATCAAACACTAATCTGCTCGAAAAATATAAAATGTCTACCAAAAATGGTCAAAAATCGATTATTTAAATTATTATTTTTATCGAATTGATCTCTTGAAGTCATTTTTCTAATGCCAAAAAGTTTGCGAAAAATCTCTGCAGATCGGTTTTTCTTTATTAAGAAATTGCAAAACACCAACCTCTAAAGGTCATTTATAAATCCATTGAATAGTGGATTGTCCATTTGGTTTATTCATGAACTATCAAATTCATTTATGTATATTCCCTAGGAAATATGAACCCCTTTTTGGATAACAATATGGATAACAATGTATCTTCTAGTATGGGCATTGAACTTGGTGACCTTTGGAGTGATATCTCAACCTATATATTGAGATATCATTCACCATTGTAAAGCAAACTTGAATAGAAGAAAAGTCCTCTTCTTCATCTCCATATTTTGTCTTCTTCTCTTTATATTATATTATTCTGAGCTTATGTTTTATAACACATTATCAGCACGAATGTGTAACGACCTGATTTCGTCGTTAGGGAAAAGCCAATGGGGAAAGAATTAGGGTTAGAAAATTTTTTGGTAGTAACTTGGAATTTCCTAACCTAATCCAGTTTTGGACGAAATCAGAGTCAGTGAGGTCTAGGGAAATCTGGTAACGAATGACAGATCTAATTATGAATTTGATCACATGAGTAGATATCTAAGACGTTAAGGAACCCGTACGACTTTACAAAATCGAATTCGGGCGAGTAGAACTCCCGAAACTGATCTTAGCGTGAACGAGTAGTTTCTGAGTGCCATGGGATGAAGGTGTGCTGTGAAATGGGGGTTTGAAACTCTTAAATACGCTCATTGTTTCCGTGCAAGCCGCCAAGGCAAGATTATTCCCGCCAGGGCGGAACCGCTGTAGCAGGATAAGGTCCTCTATGGCGGGAAAGTCGCGATTTAAGTCAGAAATAAACCCCAAAAATGTTATTTTCTACAAGTTTCGATCTTGAGAGATAGGAGGCGACCTCAGGTGTTTTCTTGAAGGTTTTCCACAACTTTTAGTGCTAAAGGTAAGGAATTCACTCCCTGAATCCAATTTTCGATCCATAGAACTTAGTTTCTTGGGTAATTATCTATAGGGGAG
Source organism: Solanum paucissectum (assembly GCA_029582445.1). Taxonomy (NCBI): domain Eukaryota; kingdom Viridiplantae; phylum Streptophyta; class Magnoliopsida; order Solanales; family Solanaceae; genus Solanum; species Solanum paucissectum. The sequence continues at coordinate 2,486 of JAJONZ010004746.1, forward strand.
GGGTTTGATCTGGGATTTATGGTGGAAAAAGCCCTAATTTAGGTATTGGGATCATGGGTTAGGTCTTGGGATGTTGGGTTTGTTATAATCTGGATAATTAGACCTTTGATTGTTGATCCTTACGTATATTAATTGTTTGTAGACATAGAACAAGCAGAAAGAATCCGAAAAGGGAAGATTCAAGTGCCTTAGGGGATTCAAGCTTGGATTCGAGGTAGGTGATGATTGTGATTTCATGTTGTGTGATATATGTTTGTACTTGCTTCATTATAATGCATGTATGTATGTGAATGTTGCATTATTGATCACACTAAGCGTAAATGAGGATGCTTGAATAATTGTATGCCAAGAATCATGACTTAATTGTATGATTATGAGAATGTACATTGTTATTGTGATTGTGGCTTGTTGAATGGATCGGGTGTCACGTCCGACACACTAACTTGGATTGGGTGCCACGTTCCGGCACATATATGGGATCGGGTGTTACGTCCGGCACACTAACTTGGATCGGGTACCACGTACCAGTACACTAACAGTTTGGGTATGGGTTCCATGAAAGGACCATTGAATTGGGTTCCATGAGAGGGCTATTGACTTGTCATATATACTTGTTGTTGAGAATATGAATTATGCATTGATCTGGAAATGATATTGATATTGTATATATTCGATGTATGCATGTTTATGATGTTGTAATTACTTGCTTATATTGCACTTAGTGGGATAGCCGCGTGATCCTACCAGTACACTGTGGTTGTGTACTGATACGACACTTGCTCTTTCTTTGTTGAGTATAGTGCATCTTTAAGCGGTTACTGACAGACCTAGTTTAGAAGATCAGTGATCGTCATCGAATTCAAGGGTGAGCTAGTTCTTTCGGGCTGCCTTGAGTTCCCCTTTTATTTAGTCCATTTCTTCGGACTTAGACTAGTTCTTTAGATAATTCTCCTGTTTAGTTTGGGTTGTACCCATTTCTTTAGACTATGGTTCCTTGTTAGAGTTTTGGTACAATGACTTTCAGGTTCTAGGGGTTAAGACTTCCGCATTAGTTGGTTAGTTATTTGTTTAAACCTTTGGAGTTTATGGAAACTCCGTATTTCTTTTGGTCATTTAAATCTGTTTTTGTATCTTTAAATATTTTTATTTTTGTTAATTTGGTTAGTTGAGTTATAGTAACGGTTCTCCCACCGAAGGGTTAGTGTGGGTGTCAATTATGACGGTCTGGGTTGTGACAAAGTTGGTATCAGAGCCCTAGGTTCGTTGATCTCATTGTACCAAAACGAGTCTAGTAAAGACTTGCGGAACGGTACGAAGACGTCTGTACTTTTCTTCGAGAGGCTATAGGACTTTAGGAAAAACTCACTTCTTTCTACTACTTCGTGCTAATACTTGAATCCAATTGGTATCTGGGTCATACAAATTGGTATCTTTTCTCCTTCACTCTATGGTCCGAACTAGAACAGCAAAAGTGGTAACACCATCACTAGCAAGAGATGATGTGTATAGACTATCGACAGTTGAATAGGGTCACCATTCGGAACAAGTATCCGCTGCCTCGGATAGATGATCTTTTTGACCAGTTGCAGGGTGCATCAATTTTCTCTAAGTTGATCTAAGGTCTGGCTATTATCAGTTAAAAATTAGGCCTGAGGATATACCCAAAAAATGGCATTTAGGACCAGTTATGGGCAGTACGAGTTTTTAGTTATGTAGTTTGGGTTGACAAATACGCCTGCAGCTTTCGTGAGTTTGATGACATTTTGGTTTATTCGAAAAGTGAGGAATTGCATACCGTCCATCCTCGTATTATTCTGGGTGTTCTTGGGAAACAAAAGTTGTATGCAAAATTTTCTAACTATGAATTTTGGTTGACTTCGGTTGCCTTTTTGGGGCATGTAGTTTCAAGGGAGGGGTAATGGTAGATCCCCAAAAGATTGAAGCAGTCAGGAATTGGGTCCGAGCTAGTTTTGTGACTGAAATTAAGAGTTTTGTGGGGCTCACTAGCTACTATCATCGCTTGTGAAGGGATTAAGGTCAGATTTGCAGATTCAAGTTTATAGGTGACAATATTCAAGAAGTTTTGGTAAGGGGAGGCTAGATAATGAACACCGTTACTTTGGAAAATGCATTTAGTATTATTGTCATAACATATATGGGTTGTTTAGCGAATGATGAAATTAAGTTATGCCAATTAAGGTTAGAAGCTATATTATAATTTCCTGGATTGACGGTATATCAAAGAGAGCCATGATACGACTACTACAATAGCAACAATGCTTACTTGGTTAAGTTATTAAGTGTGTCACAATTGTGGAGAACCTGGGCATATGAGGAGGAAATCAGCAAGGCCGTGAAGGCCGGGGAATTGGTAACGCAGGTAGAGGAACAGTGCAGCCAGGCAAGGAGGTTGTCCGTCGAGATGATAGGGCTCAGTTTTATGCCTTTTCGGGAAAGACCGAGGTTGAGGCGTCAGATGTAGTGATCACATGTACTATTCTTATCTGTGACCGGATGGCTACTATTTGTTTGAATCCGGGTTCTACTTGTTCATATGTGTCAGTTTAGTTTGCCTTGGAATTTGATATGATTTGTGACATACTTGATGCCCTCAACCATGTTTCTACCCCAGATGAAGAGTCAGTCATAGTCACCCATGTATATCATATTGTCCTGTTGTGTTTATGGATTTTCATACTTTGGTTGATTTGGTTATGCTGGATATGACTGACTTGATATAATCTTAGGCATGACTTGGTTTTCCCCCTTATTATGATGTGCTTAATGGTAATGCTAAGTCGGTGACTCTAGAGATCCCGGATAGGGAAAGGTTAGAGTGGGAAGAGGGTACAAGCCTAAGTCAGCTAAGGTCATATCTTTTGTGCGGGGTAGGAAACTGGTGGGGCAGGGTTGTTTGGCTTATTTGGCTCATATTCGGGATGTTGAGGTTGAGTCTCCCTCTATTGAGTCTATTCCTGTGGTGTCAGAATTTAGAAAAGTATTTCCTACCGATTTTCTTGGTATGCCTCTGAATAGAGATATATATTTCTGCATTGATTTGGAACCTGGTACTCACCCCATTTACATCCCTCTGTATCGTATGGCTCCAGCATAATTAAGAGAGCTTAAGGCTCAAATCCAAGAGCTTTTTGATAAAGGTTTCATCCGTCCTAGTGTTTCCACGTGGGGAGCTCCTGTCTTGTTTGTTAAGAAGAAAAATGGTGGTGTGAGAACTGATGATTTTATCTTAAGCCATAAAGGAGTGGATTAATACTAAAATGACAAGCTTATGGATAAAGAAAGTCCCAATGAGTATACTTGGGTGAAGGTAACTTAAGTATTTTCGTAAGAAAGTGTATATAAAATTTGGGTTAGTCCTTTTTGAATTTGATGGGTACACCTGAGTTTGAGGTGTCATGTCGATGAAAAGGTCGACTTTGTAGTGATAGTCAGGGCTAACCGAGCGTAATGTTAGTAAGAACGCGCAATGGATTGTTGTGGAATGCAACTATATAATAAGATCATTGGTTAAGCAAATTTTGTATAGTAATTACGACTTGCGAGTATCTAAGGTTGTGTTTTTCTAATATTTGGTGAGTAACGTGGTTGTATGGGAAGTTTTAAGAGATGGTGGGCACCACTCGAATAGAACTTAAAAGAGCTAGAGTCATAATGAAGAAAAATAGTGGGATGTAGTACAACCTTTAGAAAGAGGCGAGAGAAAGAATAATTTCGTTGATTGTAAAGGCTAAAGAGGTATCTTCAGAGAGGTAGATAATTAGGTTCAGAGACGCATGATTTCATTCGTTTTGTTGTGGCTATGGTAATAGTGTCACAAGTCCGTCAGATTGGTTGAAAACTATTGAAAAAAACTTGAGAAAGGAGAGTACAGACATTAGCTTGAGTGTGATGATAAGTGCTTTATTTTTGTTTTTGAGTTTAGTAATGAGTACGATTGAATTGCTGGCGAAAGATATTGTAAGATCGATGGAGATGCAATTTATCACTCCCCGAGCCTACACCCTGGGCGGGACTGGCACTCGAAGACCATTGATGGCCTCAAGCGAACCCTTGTCCTGACTTACTAACTCAGCGGAAGACTTAAACTCAACAAAAATAAGTTTATTTAATAAACCAAAATGTTATAAAAGGGCTTCAACCCATTAAGGTAAACTCAAGTCTCAACATGGATTAATGACAATGAAAAGACTAAAGAACTAAAATCTGACTTTCTATGAAACCTCTAAAACAACTGAGATGGATGTCGGGACAGGACCCCCGATCATCCTAACGAATGAGATACTGAAAAGAACTAAAAGCAATAAAGGAGTCCTCTGGAATGCAAGGAGGCTCACCATTGACTCTGAAGTGCTCAACTGGATCAACGGTGCACCGGATGCCGATCCTAGTTACCCGTATCTGCATCATAATACGATGCAGGCCAACTGGCATCAGTACATTAAATGTACGAGTATGCGAGTTGGAATGCTAAACATAACTAAATCTTGAAAAGGATCTGAAAGAAACACTTACCTTGACTTTACTCAACTCCTGAATAACTAAACTCAACTTACTGAACTCATTTCAATATAAAGCAGTTTAAAAACAAGTGCAATATAAAGAAAAACTGTTTAAAACATGATGTCAACTCCGTGCGTATGCAAAGATACAAATAACTCTAAGATGTATGTAAAAATATAAATAAACTGATGTATATATAAAAATACAATAACTTCTATGGGAGTTTCTCTAACTGACAACCATCACGTAAGAGCTATTGTGATGATACATCGATTTCCCTCATGCTGCCAAAGAATCCTATACCTTGCCAAGAGCATAGGACCTGAACTACTAAGTGGATCCACTAGTCTATGCTTAAAAGCACTTAAGGAATTATCTAAAAAGTATGACCCTTTTCTACCCATGATGGCTACATGGTTTATGGGGGCTGTGAGTTGTCTGAACTCTCCCCCATATCGGTGCTCAATACTACTCCCAAAAATATAATAATATTAGCTCTTATGTTTAAAAACATCATTATTCTGTGATTTGAGATTAGTGCTCAAAACCTTAGCTCAGAGGCTATCTTGGAAATCAAAGTTTCCCCTCTTGCTTCATTTAGAAAGCGATTACTCTTTTCTGAAAACTAGCCCGAAGGCACTTTGGAAATCCCAGTTTCCGTTCTCATTTAAATATGTAAACATTTTAAATCTCTTTGGGAATACTTAGTCCCCATATACTTTTGAATAAATGAACTTCAACTTTACTCTTTACTGAACTCAAAACTTAAGTCTTAAAACAAAGTTAAGATGTTTGCAAAAGACGTTAGGAAAACTTTAAGAACTTCTCTAGACTTTGATCTTAACTGCTCTTGACTTGACTCTTAACTGGTCCGTGAATTGAATTATGGATTCAAGGATTTTGATTTGTGAAAGGAAGGATCACTTGATGTTTATGAATGATCTTAAATAGCTAAACATGAGAAAAGTTACGAAATCACCGTCTTGGAACAAGTCCGCGACGCGGAGGTGTTTTAAATAATTACTCGCGAAATTAAATCTTGAGATAGAGGAGTCCGCATCTTAACTGCGACGCGGAGAAACTTATTGGTCACTGGGGGAGCAAATCCGCGACGCGGACTTGCGTGCCAGATCATGCTCGACTTTTTCCTTCTCCGTTTTACAGCCCCAATTCGTCTAAACTCGAATATTTTTCTCAAATTCATTTTAGATTCCAATACCCAACATATGTACTCAAGAACCTAACTCAAAACAACTCTATAATTCGACTCAAACATCTCAGAAACTCCTCAATTCATCCCAATTCAAGAACAACATTCAAATTCAAGAATACATTAAGAACATCAACTTTCAAACTCTTTTAGGGACAAATTTTGCTGAAATAAACATGCTTGGCGCATGGGTGAACGAACCCAACAATATGAAAGACTCACATACCTTGTAAGATCAATTCCTTGGTGAATCCACAACAAAAATCGATCGTTCTTGGCGAATTCTTGCTTTTCCTCTTCTCCTTTCCCTTTTTTTCTCTTTTCTCCAAGTCCTAGCGTATTTTCCAATTGACTAAACTGATCTCCTTCTGATTTAACCCTTAATTAATTTATTAAAATGAATTAAATTAATTGGGTAAGGAAAAGACTAATCTACCCTTCAAAAATCTGGATTAGACTTTCCTTAATCCAACTGCCCAACTTCCAAAAGGTATAACTTACGCATACGAACTCGAAATTGCGCAAACTTGGCGGCGTTGGAAAGATCATTCCAAGATATTTCCAATCATATCTGGAACTACACCTAACTCATCCTGATCTAGGCATTATGGACGTTTAAAGTTGACCAAACCTCAACTTTTCCTAACTTGAACAAATTTCCAGATTTTCATTCTTTCCAAAAATGACTATTTCCAATTATTAGCTTCTTCCTAGTTATTTCAACTTGCGAGGTGTTACAATATCTCCCCCTTGGGAACATTCTTCCTCCAATGAGATTACTGCTACTAGGCTAAGGGTGGTAACATCAAGTTCAAACACCCAACAAGAAAATGCAAACAAACAACATGCTCACTCATAATTTAAAGAGTACTAAGAAGAAAATTAGTACCTTGGTCTGCAATTTCTCCGCATTCAAAGAGATGTGGATATATTTTCTTCTTATCCTCCTCAGTTTCCCAAGTAGCTTCCTCAACAAATTGGTTCCTCTGAAGGACTTTGACTGATGCTACTTCCTTAGTCCTCAACTTGCGAACTTGGCGATCTAGAATCTAAACAGAAATCTCCTCATAAGATAAGCAATCCTTGATCCCAATATTTTCAGTTGGTATGATCAATGAAGGATCACCCATGCACTTCTTCAACATGGAGACGTGAAATACCGGATGAACCGTTGCTAACTCTTGTGGTAGCTCCAACTCATAAGCTACTTTGCCAATCCTCTTGGAAATTCTGTAAGGACCGACATACCGGGGACTAAGCTTCCCCTTCTTGCCAAACCTCATAACACCTTTCATGGGTGAAACTTTAGATATACCCAATCATCTACTTCGAACTCTAACGCCCTTCTCCTAACATTAGTGTAGGATTTCTGACGACTCTACGCCATTTTCAACCTCTCTTGGATCACTTTCACCTTCTTCATAGCTTGATGAACTAAATCTGGCCCTATCAATCCAGCTTCACCAACTTCAAACTATACAATATAAGATATGCATCTTCTCCCATAAAGAGCTTTATATGGAGCCATTTGGATGCTAAAGTGGTAACTATTGTTGTAAGCTAATTCAATAAGGGGTAGGTGATCATCCTAATTACCTTTGAAATCAATCACATAGGCCCTCAACATATCTTCTAATGTCTAAATAGAGCACTCTGCTTGCCCATCTGTCTGAGGATGAAAGACAGTACTTAAGTTCATCCTTGAACCCAAGCCTTTTTGGAATGACTTCCAAAATTGTGCAGTAAATTGTGTACCCCTATCGGATATAATCAAAACAGGGACTCCATGAAGTCTTACCACCTCCTGAATATATAACCTGGCATAATCCTCTGCTGAATGGGTAGTCTTTATCGGCAAAAAGTGGGCTGATTTTGTCATTTTGTCGGCAATCACCCAAATAGAATCATGATGTCTGTGAGACCTTGGTAAACCTGTGATGAAATCCATATTGATCATCTCCTACTTCCATTTCGAAAGTTCTATATTTTGAGCCAAACCACCGGGTCTTTGGTGCTCTACTTTCACTTGTTGGCAATTTGGACACTTAGCAACAAATTCTGCAATGCCATTATTCATGTTATTCCACCAATAAACCTCTCTCAAGTCACGACACATCTTTGTGGAACCCGGATGAATGGAATATCTGGAGCTATGAGCTTCCTCCATGATCCTCTCTTAGAGTCCATCCACCATAGGTACACACAATCTACCTTGATATCTTAATACACAATCTCCCCCTTATTCAAAAGCTAATACTTTTTTATTATGAACATTTTCCTTCAATTCAAGCAAAATGGGATCTTGGTCTTGCTTTTCTTTCACTTCTGACACTAATGATGATTAAGCCCCATTCATCACCATTACTCCTCCTTCTGTGGAATCCATTAGTCAGACTCCTAATCGTGCAAGACTAGGCACATCTTTAGCTAACTCTCTCTTTTCTTCCTCAACATGGGCGGTACTACCCATAGACAACCTGCTTAAAGCATCAACAACAACATTAGCCTTACCTGGGTGATAAAGAATACTCATGTTATAATCCTTGAGTAATTCTAACCACCTCCTTTGTCTGAGATTAAGCTCTTTCTGACTGAACACATATTGAAGGCTCTTGTGATCAGTAAATACATCAATATTAACACCATACAATAGTGACGCCATATCTTCAAAGAAAATACTACAGCAGCCAACTCTAAGTCATGGGTTGGATAGTTCTTCTCATGAACTTTCAACTGACTGGAGGTATAAACTATAAGTTTGCCATTCTGCATTAACACACAACCCAAACCAACTCTAGATGCATCACAATACACCACAAAACCTTGAGTATCTTCTGGTAAGGTCAAAACTGGGGCAGTAGTTAACCTCTTTTCAATTCCTGAAAGCTTTTCTCACAAGCTTCAGACCATTGAAATTTAACTGTCTTCTGAGTTAACTTGGTCAAAGGGGATGAAATGGATGAGAACTTCTCTACAAACCTTCTATAATAGCCAACCAAACCCAAGAAACTCCTAATATCAGTTGGAGATGTGGGTCTAGGCCAATTCTGCACTGCATCTATCTTCTGAGTATCAACTCTAATTCCATCACCAGAAACTATGTGGCCCAAAATTGCCACAGACTCAAGCCAAAACTCACACTTAGAGAACTTGGCATACAACTCCTTATCTTTCAAAGTCTGAAGAACTATTCTGAAATGGCTAGCATGATCTTCTTCATTCCTTGATAGATTAGTATGTCATCAATGAAGACGATAACAAACATATCTGAATAAGGTTTGAAGACTTTATTCATAAGGTCCATGAACGTTGCTGGTGCATTAGTCAAACCAAATGACATGACCAAAAACTCATAATGACCATAACGGGTCCTGAATGTTATCTTTGGAATATCACATTCCCTAACTTTCAACTAATGGTAGCCTGACCTGAGATCTATCTTAGAAAAACAAGTGGCACCCTGAAGTTGATCGAATAAATCATCAATCCTTGGAAGGGGATACTTGTTCTTGATGGTAACCTTGTCCAACTGACGGTAATCCTTACACATCCTAAGGGAACCATCTTTCTTTCTCACAAACAAGACCGGAGATCCCCAAGGTGAGACACTTGGTCGAATGAAGCCCTTATCTAAGAGATCCTTTAACTACTCTTTAAGATCTTTCAACTCTGCTAGTGCCATTCTATATGGTAAAATAGATATAGGACGAGTATCTCGAAGGATATTTATATCGAAGTCTATTTCTCTCTCAGGAGGGACTCCGGGAAGATCATTAGGAAAGACTTTTGGAAAATCTTTTACTATTGGGACTGACTGGATAGGAGGTACCTCAGCACTTGAGTCATTAACTCGGACTAAGTGATAGACACACCCCTTGAAGACTAACTTTCTTGCCTTAAGGTACGAAATGAAATGACCCTTAGGCACTGCTGAACTGCTTTTCCACTCTAAGATTGGCTCATTTGGAAATTGTAACTTGACAACTCGAGTTCTACAATTAACTGAAGCATAACAGGCATGAAGTCAGTCCATACCAACAATGACATCAAAATCTATCATGTCTATCTCAATTAAATCAGCCATGGTACTCTTGTGATTGACGGAAATGGGACAATCACGATAAACTCTCTCTGCTAGAATGGACTCACCGACAGCTGTAGAAACACTAAATGGTTCACTAAGTTGCTTAGGAATAACATCAAAATTCATAGCAACATATGGAGTTACAAAAGACAGTCTAGAAAAGCATAAACAGTAAAGTCAAAGACTTGGATCATACCAGTGACAACATCTGGCGAATCCTCTTGCTCTTGGCGACTGTTGATAGCATATAAGCGGTTTGTTCCTCCGCCAGTATCGGAAGTAGCCCCTCTAGGTGCAGCTCTCTCTGGTGGAGCAACTGAAGAAAACTAGGCTTTGTTGCCCCCATTACCATTACCCTGCCTATTCTTTGGACTCTTTCGCATGAAATGCCCATTTTGACCACACTTGAAACAACCAGTGGATCCCTCACGACAAGTACCTGAGTGGTTCCTACCACACTTCGTGTATGTAGGAGGCTTACTAACCCCTTGTGTCATGCTACCCTCATAATAAGTAGGTTTAGCTCTGAAATTCTGACTATTGTACTCACATTTGTTCTTAGGTGTAGGTGCACTAGCAGATAATGGAGCAGGGCCCTTCTGTTTCTGTTGGAAAGATGACCGGTTGGCGTTACTCTTCTGCTGCCCGGACTCATTTCCTGTCTTGGCCCTCTTGTTCATAAACTCATTTCTATCCCTCAGCTTCTCTTCCTCTAACTACTGCACATAGACCATCAACCTCGAGATATCCATGTCACCTATCAGCATTGCGTCCCTACCTTCTTTACTTGACAGACGAGCCAACCCAGCAACAAACAAGCTCATTCTACTCCTCATGTCCGCAACCATTTCTGGAGCATAACGGGATAATTGGGTGAACTTCAACCCATATTCATGAACATTCAAAGAATCTTGCTTAAGTGTGAGGAACTCATGTACCTTGGCCTGTTTCACTTCTCGGGGAAAGAAACACCCCAAGAAAGCTTCCTCAAAATAGGCCCAACTCGCAGGTGGTGCATCCTCAGCTCTACCCTCTTTCCACTGATCAAACCAAGTCCTAGCGACATTCTTCAGTTGATATGCAGCTAGCTCAACTCTCTCAGTATCAGCGACATGCATCACATCAAATACCTCTTTCAGCTCCTCAATGAAGTTCTCTGGATCCTTAGTAGTGCTTGAACCAGTGAAGCTTGGAGGATTCATCCTCAAGAACTCACGAATCTTTGAAGTGCCAGCCCCTTCTTGTCGAGCTCCCCTTTGCTGCCCAACCTGGTTAGTCATAGCCTGACTTAGCATCCGGATAGCCTCACGGAACTCAGCATTAGTGACTTCCCCTTGCGGTTGCACTTCAGGTCCATTCAGTAACTCTTACTCCTCAACATTCCTCCTAGCTGGACGACCCCTAACTGCTCTTCGTGGAGGCATGACTATCTGAAAACACGTGCAAGCACGAATTAAAAGAAAATTTTTTAAATATCAAACTCTAACACATGAAATGAGTGTGAAAGAAGTGAGATTTTTTCCTAAATGTTGCAGCTTTCTAATTATAGATGTGGCGCACTTCACACCGATAACTAGGACTCTACAGACACGGCTTCATAGACTCCCTAGGACTCTTGAACTCTATGCTCTGATACCAAGTTTGTCACGCCCCGAGCCTACACCATCGGAGGGACTGGCACTCAAAGACCATTGCTGGCCTTAAGCGAACCCTTGGCCTAGCTTACTAACTCAGCGGAAGACTTAAACTCAACAAAAATAAGTTTATATAATAAACTATAATGTTATAAAATCGCATTCAATTGGCCATTAAGGCAAACTCAAGTCTCAACATGGAATAATGACAATGAAAAGACTAAAGAACTAACATTTGACTGTCTATGAAGCCTCTAAAACAAATAAGATGTATGTCGGGACAGGACCCCCGATTATCCTAACGAATGAGATACTAAAAAGAACTAAAAGAAATAAAGGAGTCCTTTGGAATGCAAAGAGGCTCACCACTGACTCTGAAGTGCTCAACTGGATCAACGGTGCGCCGAATGCCAATCCTAGTTACCCGTATCTGCATCATAAAATGATGCAGGCCAATTGGCATCAGTACGTTGAATGTACAAGTATGCGAGTTGGAATGCTAAACATACCTAAAGCTTGAAAAGGATTTAAAAGAAACACTTACCTTGACTTTACTCAACTCTTGAATAACTTAACTCAACTTACTGAACTCATATCAATATAAAGCAGTTTAAAAACAAGTGCAACATAAAGAAAAGTTGTTAAAAACATGATGTCAACTCTGTGCATATGCAAAGATACAAATAACTCTGAGATGTATGTAAAAATATAAATAAACTGATGTATATGAAAATACAATAACTTCTGTGAGAGTTTCTCTAACTGACAACCATCACGTAAGAGCTATTTTGATGATACAGTGATTTCCCTCATGCTACCAGAGCATCCTATACCTTGACAAATGCATAGGACCTGAACTACTAAGTGGATCAACTAGTCTATGCCAAAAATCACTAAAGGAATCAGCTAAAAAGTATGACCCTTTTCTACCCATGATGGCTACATGGTTTATGGGGGCTGTGAGTTGTCGAAACTCTCCCCCATATCAATGCTCAATAGTACTCCCAAAAATATAATAATATTAGCTCTTATGTTTAAAAACATACTTCTTCTGTGATTTGAGATTAGTGCTCAAAAACTTAGCTCAAAGGCTATCTTGGAAATCAAAGTTTCCCCTCTTGCTTCATTTAGAAAGCGATTACTCTTTTCTGAAAACTAGCCCGAAGGTTCTTTGGACATCTCAGTTTCCGTTCTTATTTAAATGTGTAAACATTTAAATCTCTTTTGGAATACTTAGTCCCCATATACTTTTGAAGAAATGAACTTCAACTTTACTCTTTACTGAACTCGAAACTTAAGTCTTAAAACAAAGTTAAAATGTTTGCAAAAGACTTTTGGAAAACTTTAAGAACTTCTCTAGACTTTGATCTTAACTGCTCTTGACTTGACTCTTAACTGGTCCGTGAATTGAATTATGGATTCAAGGATTTTGATTTGTGATAGGAAGGATCACATGATGTTTAGGAATGATCTTAAATAGCTAAACATGAGAAAAGTCACGAAATCACCATCTTGAAACAAGTCCACGATGCGGAGGTGTTTTAAATAATTACTCGCGAAATTAAATTTTGAGACAGATGAGTCCGCATCTTAACCGCAATGCGGAGAAACTTTTTGGTCACTGGGGGAGCAAGTTCGCGACGCGGACTTGCGTGTCAAATCATGCTCGACTTTTTCTTTCTCCATTTTACAGCCCCAATTCGCCTAAACTCGAATATCTTTCTCAAATTCATTTTAGATTCCAATACCCAGCATATGTACTCAAGAACCTAACTCAAAATAACTCTATAATTCGAATCAAAGATCTCAGAAACTCCTCAAGAACAACATTCAAATTCAAGAATACATGTCAAGAACATCAACTTTCAAACTCTTTTAGGGACAAATTTTGCTGAACTAAACATGCTTGGCGCGTGGGTGAACGAACCCAACGCTATGAAAAACTCACATACCTTGTAAGATCAATTCCTTGGTGAATCCACAACCAAAATCGATCGTTCTTGGCGAATTCTTGCTTTTCCTCTTCTCTTTTCCCTTATTTTCTCTTTTCTCCAAGCCCTAGATAATTTTCCAATTGACTAAACTGATCTCCTTCTGATTTGACCCTTAATTAATTCACTAAAATGAATTAAATTAATTGGGTAAGGATAAGACTAATCTACCCTTCAAAAATCCGGATTAGACTTTCCTTAATCCAACAACCCAATTTTCAAAGGGCATAACTTACCCATACGAACTTGGAATCGTGCAAACTTGGCGCAGTTGGAAAGATCATGCCAAGTGCTTTACAACCATATCTGGAACTACACCTAACTCATCATGAGTTAGGATTTATGGTCGTTTGAATTTGACCATAACTCAACTTTTCCTAACTTAAACAAATTTCCAAATTTTCATTCTTTCCAAAAAATGACTATTTCCAATTATTAGCTTCTTCCTAGTTATTTCAACTTGCGAGGTGTTACACAATCAATGATAAGTGAAGATCCATGAATTCATAAAAATCTTCAAGGTATAAGGTAATGTTGATAGATAAGGGAATTGTGTTATACAATTAAATTTACAATTTAGATTTTTCATTGTAAGTCTACATTCGTGGTGATATTTTTTGTCAAGGCATGAATTTGCAATGTGAGAAATGATCAATTGTATTAGGTATTGAGACTTTGAAAGGACTTACACCTGGGTTGAGTCGTAAAGTTTATTAATGTTGATTGTTAAGTACCTAAGAAAAGTTTTCATTTAAAAGTGTTGGTTTAGAGTAAGGTAAATAGTCGGAGTGTTCATGATGGTTGTTAGTATTGAGAGTGTGAACCTTAGTGGGATGACGTGAAGAGTATGTGGAGTCAATTGAATGGAAATGACTGGTATCGACTCTTCAGAGGAAAACCTTTAGTGTTATTCAATATTTATTCTGTAAAATTGTTATGTGACCATCTATTTTATTTTGTACATGGTTGTGAGTATGATTCACTAGCTAAGCTCACGTGTGTTTTCACTTTTGTGGGTGGATCCCTAGTGGTGGATCAGGTGTACCGATATTGCGATGCTCTCTTGGTTGAGTGGGATGATTTAGGAAGACATGGTTATTCAAATGGCTTATGTGATGTTGTCTTGGAGTTGTTAAAGTATTTCTGTGGTTTTACATGTACCACCTTACTTATGAGAATTTATAGAAGAGCTACCATGTGTATTTATAGTTGTCCAGATATATTAATATTCATCTTGTCGTAGAGGTCATGTAACGATTATGTATGATTGAATGTGGGGATGATTGGGTCCAATTCTATTGTTCTTAAGGGTAATCTGCAACCACAATTACTAAAAATCTAGCATTTCGATAGTGTTGTTAAAGGGTTTGTATGCTTTGACATATCCCTCGATAAGTATATGATGTCTAAAGATCAATTTTTTATAACTTAAGCTTACGGAAATTTATGTTGTGAGAAGGAAATGTTGATAAAAAAAACTAGTGTGGAGTATTATGAGTGTGTGTTGGTTGGTTCAGAGCCACCTCTAATTGTAGCGAGTATTGATTTAGAATTTTATCATGCTTATATGAGAAAAGATTAGTCCTGATGATTGGGTCAAGGTCCTTGATAACATATGGCAGGAATGTGTACGATCAACTTTGGTGGTTATTGGGAATAGCTTGGTTGTTAGTTAAGTTTACATACAACAATATGTATCACTCGAGTATTGAGATGACTTCATTGAGGCATTGTATACGAGGATGTGTATAAATTCAATTGGTTGGTTTGAGGTTGGAGATGTGAAACCCTTAGGGGGTACTGAGATTCAGTAAGAAGGGCATGCGAGACAAATATCCCCAGCTATTCGACGATTCAATTACTCTTCTACTCTTATTTTAGCCCTTTTCTCCTAGTTTGATCACTCAGGGACGAGTGATGGGTAAATTGGTATCTATTGTAACAATCTGATTCCGTCCTTAAGGAAAATCCAATGGGGAAAGAATTGGTGTCTGAAAACTTTTTGGTAATAACTTGGAATTTCCTAACCTAGTCCAGTTTTGGATGAAATCGGAATCAGTGAGGTCTAGGGAAATCTGGTAACGAATGAGAGATATAATTATGAATTTGATAACATGAGTAGATAGCTAAGACATTAAGGAACCCGTACGACTTTACAGAATCGAATTCGGGCGAGTAGAACTCCCGAAGCTGATCTTAGCGTGAACTGGTAGTTTATGAGTGTCATGGGATGAAGGTGTGTTCTGAAATGGGGGTTTGAAACTCTTAAATTAGCTCACTATTTTCGTGCAATCCCCGAAGGTGGGATTATTCCCGTTAGAGCGGAACCGCTGTAGCGGGATGAGGTCCACTGTGGCGGGACAGTCACAATTTAAGTTGGATATAAACCCCAAAAATGTTATTTTCTGCAAGTTTCGTTCTTGAGAGCTAGGAGGCGACCCCAGGTGTTTTCTTGAAGTTTTTCCACAACTTTTAGTGCTAAAGGTAAGGAATTTACTCCCCGAATCCATTTTTCGATCCGTAGAACTTAGTTTCTTGGGTAATTATCGATGGGGGAAGGTTATGATCTGGGATTTATGGTGGAAAAAGCCCTAATTTAGGTATTGGGATCATGGGTTAGGTCTTGGGATATTGGGTTTGTTATAATTCGGATAATTAGACCTTTGATTATTGATCCTTGCGTATATTAATTGTTTGTAGACCTAGAACAAGCGGAAAGAATCTGAAAAGGGAAGATTCAAGTTCCTTAAGGGATTCAAGCTTGGATTCGAGGTAGGTGATGGTTGTGATTTCATGTTGTATGATATATGTTTGTACTTGCTTCATTATAATGCATGTATGTATGTGAATGTTGCATTACCGATCACACTAATCGTAAATGAGGATGATTAATTGTACGCCATGAATCATGACTTGATTGTATGATTATGAGAATGTACATTGTGATTGTGATTGTGGCATGTTGAATGGATCGGGTGTCACGTCTGACACACTAACTTGGATCGGGTGCCACGTTTCGGCGCATATATGGGATTGGGTGTCACGTCCGGCACACTAACTTGGATCAGGTACCACGTACCGGTACACTAACAATTTGGGTATGGGTTCCATAAGAGGACCATTGAATTGGGTTCCATGAGAGGGTCATTGACTTGTCATATATACTTATTGATGAGAATATGGAATTGTACATTGATGTTGAAACGATATTGATATTGTATATGTTCGGTGTATGCATGTTTATGATGTTGTAATTACTTGCTTATATTTCACTTAGTGGGATAACCGCGTGATCCTACCAGTACACTGTGGTTGTGTACTGATGCTGGACTTGCTCTTTCTTTGTTGAGTACAAGGCATCTTCAAGTGGCTACTGACAGACCTCGCTTAAAAGATCAGTGATCGTCATCGAATTCAAGGGTGAGCTAGTTCTTCCAGGTTGCCTTGAGTTCCATTTTGTTTAGTCCATTTCTTCGGACTTAGACTAGTTCTTTAGATAATTCTCCTGTTTAGTTTGGGTTGTACCCATTTCTTTAGACTATGGTTCCTTGTTAGAATTTTGGTACAATGACTTTCAGGTTCTAGGGGTGAAGACTTCCGCATTAGTTGGTTAGTTATTTGTTTAAACCTTTGGAGTTTAAGGGAACTCCATATTTTTTGGCCATTTAAACCTGCTTCTGTATCTTTAAATGCTTTAGTTTTCGTTAATTTGGTTAGTTGGGGTGTAGTAACGATTCTCCCACCGGAGGGTTAGTGTGGGTGCCAATTACGACGGTCTGGGTCGTGACAGAATATTCTACCATGGGGGTGCTTATTATATGCCCCGAGAGAAGGGCATATGGTAAGAATGAGGTTGGTGTGCCTTTTATTATTTGTCATAACTTATTCATATGGCGCGGGATAGTAGCATATATTGCTTTATCTATTATAAAGAAATGATTTTATGCAATTATAAATTAGTATATATTGCTTTAAGTTGAATATCTTATATTAAAACATATAGTTTACAAATTATATTTTGCATATATCTTGTTCATATATGTACATTTTAAGGACTTGGGGTGAGTCTTAAAGCACTTTAGACTATGATGTTAATTAATGATTGAGGGTAACACGATGAATTCAAGTTTCATCGCACCAAGAGGGTAAGATATCAATTTGAGTTTTGATGCACCATAATGATAAGGTATTGGGTTCGAGTCTCATAAAATTATGGCCTAACGTGCCTTGTATGGATAAGACATTGAGTTTGAGTCTCGATGCACCATAGTGATGATAAAATAATGACTAAGGCAAAAATAATATATTTTTAATGAAAAGTCTTGAAATCCATCTCATTGAATTTGTTTTATTCCTTGAAAAGAATGTGATAACAATGTATGATAACTTTGAAACCCGCCAGTTGATTTGCTCCATTCTATCATATGAATGTGATAGTAATGAATAATAAGTCTGAAAGACGTTAAATGATTGAATGTATGAATAAGGACGTGGAGGGACAGAATTATAATAATCATCATTGTGGTAATTATAAAAGGAAGAATGATATGAATTCTTCAAATAGTCCTTCAGACTGTGAAAATAATTTTATCATCAAAATGCATGAAAAAACTACCAAAAAGGCATGGAAATGGTGACGGACTGCATCGCTTTTTTTGCCAAAAGCGACGCAGTCAATCTCATCGTTTTTCCAAAAGCGACGGACTGTGTCGCCTATTATTTTTTTAAAATAATGCAACGCCGTCCATCACTTTTTTAATTTTTTAATTTTTTTTAATTTACAAAAAGCTCGTCGCTTTTCTTAATTTTTAATTTTTTTAGAATCTTAAAAAGCGACGGACTAAGAGACTTTGTATGTTGCTTTTCTTTCAATTGAATTTTTAAAAATCCAGAAAAGAAACGGACCAAAGGACCCTGTCCGTCGCTTTTCTGGTATTTTTAAAAAGTAAAACCCAGAAAAGCGATGCTAAAGGACCCTGTCCGTCGCTTTTCTGGGTTTTAAAAAAAATAAAACCCAGAAAAGCGACAAACAAAACCACCTTGTCCATCGCTTTTTCTGTAAATTTTTTGACAGCAGAAACTGACGACACAAAATATTATAAAGAAGCTACACAAAATATAAAACAACAAACTTAAATTAGCATTCAAAAATATCTAAATCACAATTTAAAGTATTATAAAGTCTTCCAAAATTCGTTTCAAAATTTAAAAAAGTTCATAATAATAAGAGACCTAAACTAGGGAGTGCGATCTATAAAATCATCCTCCTCCTCACTGTCGTCAATGTCCTCGACATGAGAAGATGTAGTAGGTCGACGAGCGAGGTTCAACACTTGTTCTTTGATTTGCTAAACTGTCGCACTCATGCTTTGTTGTTCAGCTACTCTTCTTCGCTCATAATCTGCCAGTGCCGATGTAAGTTGTGCTATTTGAGCCGACATAGCAGCAATCTGAACACCGTCAAGTGCCTCGGCTTGATGTGACGATCCAATACCTTGTAAGCCTGACTGGTGTCATCTTACATCGTTTTTAGAGCATCAACCATAGACTCTACCCTTGTGTGTCCCCCCTACCACTTTTTCTATCCAAATTTGGGTAGACAGTTCAGGTGTCATTTGGACTGAACTATCTAGATTCTCATTCATGTACTAATTAAACTCTCTCTGCATATTAAATATAAAAACTGGCATCAATATATATGCATACCATAAATATATTCAATATTCCTATATGTTATTCATATTAAATAACTTACAAAAGTTCGTTCGGCCCTTTCCTCCACCCACACATCCGGATCCGACTAATTTTCTTTCTTCTTCACATGAGTTCTCTTGAAAACCTTCGGTTCAAGGGGAGTGCGCCCCATTTCCTTTTCCTATAAATAAAAACTGAAATTTATAACGATATATATGAATCAACTAATTATTTATTTAAAAGTTTGAATTAGAACTTACCATCTCTCTTGTCATTGTTCCAACGGTCTTTGCACCTCTGGTGTGCAACGAGCCATCCTTAAGACTGCCTCTATCCTTTTTGGCTTGTTCGTACATTGCCTTGAACTTATCTGTGTTCCAATACTGGCGCAATTCATCAAAAACATGAGGCAACATCCAACCCGGACGTTGATCAGTATCCCGGACTTTCTTTAGCCAACTAGACAGTCTCGTGAATGCCCTCCTCTCAAATGTGGTTGCAATGACCATATTGTACCTTGGCTCCCAAGTCACACAGTTTGAAAAAAATTGAATAGCGTTAGATCAATAGTAAAAAAAAAGTAAAGTATACTAAAATTATTAAACTTAACTAAAAAATATATACCTTAAATTCATTTTTCTTGAATTTAAGTATTATGGTGATGTGGGAGAAACCAAAGGTGAATGAATGGAAACTAAACACTGATAGGAGCTTCAATTCGAAAGAAGGAAAAATAGGAGCGAGGGGTATTGTTAAAAAAAGAAATGGACACATGGTGATGACATTTGCAACCCCAGTGCATTTCCATACTAATAACTACTCAGAAGTGAAAACAGCCTTGCATTGAGTCCAGTGGTGCATATCCAGAAATCCACATAAGTTCATCCTTGAATTAGACTCTCTTCTGGTGGTGAACATGATTTTGGGCAAATGCAAGATCCCATGGAAGGTGCAAAGAGATATTGCTATAATACAACAGATGATACAACAGAACAACATTCAAATTTAACACTATTTTAGAGAGGGAAATGAAGTTGTGGACTTCTTATCCAAGCATGCACACAATCTTAACAATATGGTCATTTTTCTTGAAGAAAGTAAGTTGTCAACTGAAGTTAGAGGTGCCATCAGAATAAATAGATAGAATGCAAATCTGTATTCAGAATTAGACCCTAAAAACACTTAGAATGGCATTTCGAATCATTCACTTAGAATGGCATTTCGAACCACCGTAATTCTTTCTTGATATACACTTCCTCAAGACGTGGGGAAGTTAATAAAGAATTGAACAGAGGTTCAAACATTTTATTGTTTACTACTCCCTCCGTTTCAAAAAGAATGACCTCCTTTTTTTTAGTCTTTTTCAAAAAGAATTACCTCTTTCTTTTTTTGATAACATTTTAATTTCAGCTTTCCACGTGGCATGTTTAAGGCCACAAGATTAAAGGGCAATTTTGTACATTTGATATAACTTTAATTTAGGACCACAAGATTTAAAAGTCTTCTTTATTTACTTTAACTCCGTACCAAGACAAACCAGGTCATTCTTTGTGAAACGGAGGGAGTATTTAACAGAGGGAAATAAATTGAACAGAGGTTCAAACATTTTATTGTTATTTAACCGAGGGAAATAATCCTAAGCAGGTAGGTGAACGTTAATATGCCTGCTTAAAATCATTTATATGCTTATGAAGGCTAAATATTTTTCTTATGGACTTCATTTATATTTTACATATTTTTAAAAAAAAATTGTTTACGCAAATTAAATTTTGTAGGCCTCTTAAATTAGTAAATTAAAATAAATATCTTATCATAAATATATGTCTCTAAATACTCATCGATAAACTTAATATTGGTGGTAGTTCTCTCTTTCTCTTAATATGAATCCATTTTGGATGCAACTCTACGGCTAAGGGCCTGTTTGAATAAACTTATAAAAAGTAATTTACAAGTAAAAGTAGATTGTATCCTATTTTTGATTTATTTTTTAAAAATTTTTTGTCTAAAAGTGAGTGCTTAAAAGTACTTTATAATTTTTCCAAACACCTTCAAAACTAAAAACTATTTAAAAATAAAAAATACCTAAGATTAGTTAATCCAAACAGAACTTTTTCGCATTATAAAGGTGTGGGAGTTCATATATATACTATCATAGTGCCAAAGCAAGCATCAGGTCAACATGTTTGCTTTGGCACTTAAAAATAGTTTGATAATTTTTTGTGGTTTTTTCGTTTTAGTTTGTTTATTTTATTATTCTTAGTCTTTTATACATTTAAATATTGTGTAAAAAATATTATAAATTACGATAATTAATAAATTAAAATATTTTGAAAATAGAAAAAATAATTGACTCTTAAAATTTTATCGATGTCTGTCACGATCCAGACCGCTGTGATTGACACCCACACTAACCCTCTGATGGGAGAACCATTACTACACCCCGACTAAACATTTTTAAGGAACTAAATCATTTAAAGATACAGAAGCAGGTTTAAATGACGAACTAAAGATGGAGTTCCCATAAACTCCGAAGGTTTAAACAATGCAACTAACATAATCATCGCGAAAGTTCAACCCCTAGAACTGAAAGGCAAAAACTCTACTAATCAACAAGTATAAGAAAATAGGGGTACAACCCCGAAAACTAAACATATGAATAAGTCTAACTATGTAGTCTGAGTCCGAAAAGAATGGACTAAACAAATAGAGGATCCATGACAGACTAAAAGAACTGGCTCACCCTCAAATCCGGTCTCGGTCAATGATCCCCTAGCTGAGGTCTATTAGTAGCCGCCTGAAGATGTCCTGTACTCAACAAAGAATGAGTAAGTGCAGTATCAATACACAAACCACAGTGTACTGGTAGGATCACACGACTACTCCAGTAAGCGAAACATAAGCAAGTAATTACAACACAGTAAACACACATATACAGAATGCATAATTCAGTTATCATTTAGGAGCAACATACAATTTCCCAATATCAATGGCAGATAGATATGAACGTAATAATCACAAGCGGTGCTCTCATGAAATCCACACCCAAACTGTTAGTATGTCGAAACGTGACACTCGATTCAATATGTATGTGTCGAAACGTGACACTCGATCCAATCAGCACAACCACAGTCACAATCACACTCGTAATGAACGGTGCCCATAATCATACAATCAAGTATAAGTTCATGGCATGTAATTGTTCCCACATAGTCATTTCATTAGATTGATTCACAATTCCTATTCACATACATGCATGCATAATTGCATACAATGAAGCAATTAACAAGCATATATCACACAACAGGAAATCGAACTATCACCTACCTCGAAACCAAGCCTGAATACTCCTAAGACACTTGAGCCTTTCCTTTCTGAAGTCTTTCAGCTTGTACTTAGTTTATAAACAAGTAATTAACGCAAGGATCAATAAACAAGGCCTAATTTACCCGAATTATATCAAAATATCAATCCAAGGCCAACCCGATGATCCTAATGTTCAGCTATGGCTTTTCTCCACCATTAACTTCAGGCCAAAACTCTTCCCCAACGATAATTACTCAAGATTCTAAGTTCTAAGAATAAAAATACGGATTAGAGGAGTAATTTCCTTAGCTTTAACACTAGAAGTTGTGGAAATCTGTCAAAAACTGCCTTGGATCGTCCCTTATCTCTTAAGAACGAAGTTTTGCAGAAAATAACAAAATTGGAGTTTTTTTTTTACTTAAGTCACGACTGACCCGCCACGGCGGACCCCATCCCGCCGCAGAGGCCCCGCCCTGGCGGCTTGCACGGAGACAGAAGCTCGGAATTTGAGTTCTAAGCTCCCATTTCACAACACACCTTGAAACCTGGACGTTTTAAAACTACCATTTCACGCCAAGATCAGTTTCGGGAGTTCTACTCGCCCGAATTTGATTCTGTAAAGTCATACATGCTCCTAAACATCTTGGCTATCCACTCATGTGATAAAATTCATAATTAAATCCCCCATCCATTACCAGATTGCCCTAGACCTCACCTGGCTCAAATTTTGTCCAAGTCTGGCTTAGGCTAGAAATTTCCAAGTTACTACTAAGAAGTTTTCTGGCCCAAATTCCATCCCTATTGGCTTTTCCATAACGAAGGAAACAGGTCATTTGTAACCCTAGACAAACTGGAGGGAGGGGGCATTCTATTGAGAATACAATAAAATAACAAAAGTATATTCTCTAATCGCTTTTAGATGAGACTAGTTTAGAGTACATGCGTGTGTCACATCCATATCATTAGTTTCAGTATTATAAATATTTGAAATCCTTAATATGGTTGTAAGCATACACATCTTTTTAATTTTTTATCCGGTATTCAAAACTCACAAAAAAATTCGACTAATCCAAATTCATACGTGGCAGACCCCATTTGAGGATAGCGTTCTCCACCAAAAAAAAAATCATACATAGCCTAAAAATTCTAAGTAATGGAACAATAATGAATGACCTTAAACATACATTTAATTTAAATTTTAAGAGTATATTTTATGAAAAACTATTATAGTTCCATTGATTTTATTTTGAATCAAAATGATCATATTTTGTTT